>JABASD010002298.1:0-28226 GCA_019776165.1 Pogonognathellus flavescens
CCTTATGTCCGCATTTTGTCCGCTTTCTCTGTACCCCCACCCACCCGGTCCTTGCGGACGTCCTTAATGGACGGCCCCTAATACGCCCTTATACAAGTGTGGCCTTTTAAAATTAGTTAATTATTTGTTTATCAATCAAATAAACAATGTAGATCGCATGTCTCATGGTCAGTGTTTATTAATATGTAGCTATAATAATTATTATAGCTAGGTATAATAAAAACATTGTTCACACGCTTGAATAAGTAATGCTATACAACAGCTTACATTCTTTCTTCAAGAGCAGACACATCTTTCAAATTCATACTACTTACTGACTGACAAACTTTACGACACCGCTACATACATCATTAATATTTTATGTGAGTGTGGTATGTACTGAACGGAATTGCTTTTAATTAAGAAACTTGACATGATTAGTCCTAATTGCACCTTTCTAATATGAAACGACAACGATGCTTCAATTAATTAGAGTACGGATACAAGGTTCGACCTTGAACAAAATCATTTTTTGGAAAAATGATTTTTATTTAAATATCAATTGTTCTTTGTTAGATTAAATTAATCTTACAACTATGTATAGTGACTAAATCACAGAAATATAAATAGCATACATTACTGTATGCAATATATGGCTATATCACACATGTAAAATGATCGCAATCTCTTGAGCATAATCAGTAGGTTTCATAACTACTGTATACACTTACACTGTTTTCATGCAGCATTTAACAAATATATTTACATGATTGTGAAATAATGTGTATTCCACTTGTCTTCTATTGTCATGAAGCAAATAATTACTTAATAACATATCATTACTACAGTATAACATATCTAATTAATACATAACATAGAGTATTATTTGCACATATGACTTGACATATATAAAAATATTATTCACACCACTCAAGACTCAATATCTACAGTATTAGAACATGGTCAATATATTTTAACTAAACTATTTCCTACGTACATGTTATGTATGTAGGCAGCTTGCAGCTACATTGAGGAATTATTTTCATGTATAGTACACATACAGTAAGCGTGGTCAATACTGCAATTAGGTCAATCTTTTATGCATTGTTTATGTCAATTAAACTCAAATTTGTCGAAATCGATTTTCTTGGTTTGTCTCCAGTAGGCTGTACAGGACTTTGGCCAAAGTGTTGTGTTTTCCCCTCGTGCATTTGCATACCAAGAACCGCACTCGGTGTTGCCCCAAACAGTCTTTTTTAAATCTTGCTTAATTTCTTCCATATACTCATCCTCTACTTCCTTCTTTAAAGTAGCAGTCTTTGCTTTCCTTTGCATCATTTCTTTAATAACAGCCATAATGAAGTCAGCTTGACACTCAATTTGAAAGATAACCGAACTGTGTCCCAACGCCTGCAAAAGGTAAATGTAATTTTAGGTAATATTAATTATTACAGAGATTCTCAAAGAGAAATCTCAAATCGTTAAAATATTGAAATAAATTAAGTAAAATGGGATCTTACAGTGTTGGGTCCTAAAAGGTAGAAATGATTAGGGATGGCACTGGAAACAATGCCGCTGTAATGTCGAGGTCCTTCCTTTTTCCACAAATCTAAAATATTAAGACCGTTCTTGCCAGTGATTTGTAAAGGTGCAAAATAATCTTGAACTTTAAATCCCGTAGCTAAAATCAGAATCTGTAATGCAAATTGAAAATTATTTCATGAAAGATTTGATGGGAAGAAACATTTGTAAACTTGTGATTTCAAGAATTATCTTACGTCGATTTTCTGTTCATTGCCATCTTTGGTAATGATAGAATCCTCAGTTACTTTGTCAATGTGACTAGTATGAACGTTGACTTGAGATTTAGCCATAGCAGGAAAATAATCTTGAGACACAAGAACTCTTTTGCATCCAAAAGTGTATTGTGGAGTCAATGTTTCAGCTAGTTCAGGATTATTTGAAAGTTGCTTCCTTCTATGGTAGTTTGCATGTTTAGGAGCTGTGAAATCCCAGAGTCAAAATTATTCTTACTCTGAAATTACTTGAAATTTATTGAGACATTGTGTCAACGATGCCATAATGATAGTAAAACTTACCAAGTCGGCTGAAAAGACTGTTGTGGAAGAATCCTGATACATGAAGCTCATTGGATAGATAAATGAGGCATCTAAATATCCACATGACAAACGGAACATACGCAAAAATTAATTTCATGAATTTAGGAAATTCGAATTGAGTTCGAGGCATAACCCAAGCAGCTTTTCTTTGATACACATGAAGTTCTTTAACATTGTCCGCGATACTTGGTATGATCTGAATGGCACTAGCTCCACTTCCAACTACAGCAACCACTTTTGTTTGATCAATTTCAACAGAGGAGTCCCATTTCGCTGAATGAATTTTGGGACCGTTGAATGTAAGGAATTGCTCCGGTATGTGTGGTTCACGGAGACCACCGCTACCATTAATTCTGTACAAGATATAATATATTTTATTATAATATTTTCATTTCTCCAGCTATTTATTTCCAGTTACGTACTATAATATAGCTTTAACTATAAATATAGTTTTAGATTGCAAGAACAATCTTACACAATATCAAAGAGCATTTCCTTGTCTTCGTTATTATTTGTTGATTTGTCAACATACGTAGCTTTCCATTTCTGTGTGCTGTCATCCCATTCTAAGGATTTGACATCCGTATTGAACTTTACATGTGGGTACACATTGTATTTTTCTGCCACCTTTTGCAAGTAATGCCAAATTTCTTCCTGAGATGAGTAATTTGATGACCAGTCTGTTTCACAGAATGAATTCAAATATAAATTTAGCTTAGAATTACAACATACAAGACTTTTAGAACAAACTTAGACATTTTGTTGCTCACCAGGATTATTTTCAAATGATAAACTGTACAAATGGCTCTGAACATCGCATGCACATCCAGGGTACTTATTCACAAGCCATGTTCCCCCTACATCCTCGTTGCTGTCGAATATGGTAAATGACTTTAGTCCCAATTGCTTCTGCAGTTGAACAGCAGCACATATACCGGAGAACCTACAAGAATATTTGTAAATTTAAGATTTTTGACTGCTTAATTGTAAGTATACATATAATATGTACTGTGCCGGTGTTTTTTGTGTTAGCAAGTCGTAATTTAAATCTTCAAAATAGATTTTTACCCAGCGCCAATAATGCAGACATCGGGTGTAGTATCTTTACTGCTATTGTAAGCAGGAGCCAAAAAAGTCTCAGCTTCCATAGTCGATAATGTGTGAAATGTAAATTGAATTAACAAACTGCTTTACCGCAGAAGGTTGTTTATTACACGGTGGCTAAACAGGAGGAAATGAAACATAATCTCAAATGTTCCAACTTATATATGAACGCTTATTTAACACTTAGTCATTATTTTTTTCTTTATATAAAAGTGTAAACTGTGTAAACCCAATAAAATGTAATAGTACTTATATTTAATGCTGCAAACATTAATATAAAAGATATTCTGGTATTCAGGGTTGATACTCTTTTTCAGTTCCGTCATCGTATCTCATCAACAGCATGTGAGGAACAGATTCCATCCAATCGATATCAATGGTGAAATTTGGACTTTGAATTTACTCTGTCCAGTTTAATGACTATTTTTTGTACTTTGCACGCGTATCAAGTGTTGTAAAAGTTGTATTTGCATATCAGTATAGTAAAAACAATTCAAGGTCATTTCATTTGTAATGTATGCCAATATTACACAAAGTACTAACTAAGCTCTATATCTCTCTTTCAACACCGTTATTACCAACTCTAGTCATTAATGTGTACAATTTAATGCATTTATTTAGTTTTCATTTTCTGTCATAAATTACGTTCAACATTCAAGGGCGTATCCACGAATGGTTCCACCGGGCTTGAGTTCAGCCTCCCCCACAGATTTCGGGAAAAGGGGTTATTGGACAAAAAATTGTGACCAAAGACCTTGAAACTCTTTTTATACCTCTGACAATTCTAGTTATGCACTTGATTACATCAAAATACAGATAATTAATGTTTGTTAACACCGCGTCTTAATAAAGAATATAGACACAAAGAAGATTTTATCGAGGTCTAGTGGTTTTGTTAAGTACCTTTCCTGTAGTTTTCTAAAGCTATGCTAGCAGCTAAGGATGAGAATACTTAAGCGTAGCAAATAATATTTCCTATAGTATTATATTGGCAAATTCGTTTGTATCGAATCAGTAATAAAATTATATAATTATCCCTGGATTGGAAATAATTTTAAGAAAACATTGGGGTAACTTGCACTGCATTGCATTAATATTTTTAATATTATGCAATGAATTATAATTTCAAAACTTATAATTTGGTGTACTATAATGAGACTCAAATATTTGGTTCTTCATGGGACTATCTGGAATATCTTTACATAGGTGAATCGTAGTGAATCGTATCATTTTATAATTAGAATTCCATACCTAGCCTACAATATAAGTTATAAGATGAGATAGTTTAATTATTTTAAGCTGTAATATTACCTTTGCAGTTCATACACTATATCTGCATATTAAATAGCTATAATTATAGCTGGGATTTGCATGGTTTGGTCATATATGATGTCATTTAGTTTGAAGTATTACTATACAAACTTAGTCTGGATTACAATGAAGATTATTTCCAATAATAATTAATTATTGCCTAGTTCAGCTAGTTCCTCATCATTTCAGTAATCGTACAACCACAACTTGCTAGATAATGCGTATCATTCATATATAATGAGAATATGTGAATGACACAATATCCGTCTTCGCCTCACTTTCAATGATAGAATAAAGGAGAAGGAGACATTATAGTCTGTTACCTAATTAATAATGCTTATCATCAAATTTCTTCAAGGAGATGCATAAAATTAGCGCAGTGATTAATGCTCCCAGCCAATTCACAAATTACTATTATTGTTACATGCTAATACATCATAAATTGCTAATAATAACAATACTACTACTAATAATCGTAACCCACATTTCAAAGGATTGTAATAAAATTATTTTTATGTTCTTAAATTGACATGTTCAATGATTAATATTAAGCCTATATAAAGTAGCTATTATGCAACTTATTTAAGCTTGAAGATAGTTTCATGGTGCATTGATAAATATAAATCAGAACTTGTCTGCTACAGTACAAAAACGTAGTAGCAGACACGCACTAAAAATATAGGCGTGTATAATTCATACATTACAATTCTCACGATGCTTTGCGGTCTACGATGATCGATGACTGATGTACAATGTTAGTTGTGGTGGATGCACTTCGTACTCTTATTATTAACCTTTACTACCATCACATTGTGTACTATCATGACTTCATGAGACACAAAAGTACATAACACTTATACCACGCTATAAGAATATATAATCACAATGAGGGTACACGTCAGTCTTTCAGTAAATATTCGCCAACGACAGTACACAGTGCAAACACATACCTATATAATTATATAATATCAGCACTTATGCGTGCGTTTGTACTTTGTCCCAACATCACACCAGATAATTCGCTGTTGCAAGCGGATACTAGCCGCACATATCTGCGTTTGCATGCAACTTATTTACATTCACATGTAAATAGACAACTCGAAAACAAATGCAAATTTTTCTTCACTAAATGCACGTGCAATCCACTTTTAGTTTAGGAAGCGGACTTGGATAATATGTTTTCTTTTCCACTTGAAAGGACAGCGTTTCGCAATACAAGACAATCATAAAATCATCATCATCATGCAACCTCCAATACAGTATAACATACCTACTTAAAAGCAGCATTTAGTGATCATACCACTTTCTTTGGAATTTTGTTATGTCTTCATTGGCAAACTCGGCTTTTGAGTCAGTAATAAAATTAATTGTTATATATATTACCTAGTATACTCTGACAAACTCAAGTCAATAATCACTGGCAAAATGATAGTTACCTTGTATATTTACCTCTTGTGAGAAATATTCCTTTAGAAATCAATCTAAAATAGACCGTGCAATAATGATACTATATGTTAAGATTATTAAATTATTGATATAAAAACTTCTGGCTATACATAGGATACCTAGACCTACCAATGGGAAAACTTCTTATAATTATTGGTATTATTGGTATATACATTGAAAAATCATTTGACATCCACAACTCTTTGAAATTGAATATTATTGACATTATGCTTCTAATGTCTTTAGAGAATTGATATTATTAAACTTCAAAATCAAAGATCGGCAGATTTATTGTACCTGTGCAAAGTGCAAAATACCGTTCCTTTTAGCTTACGCATATTATTTTTCAATTTTGGTAATCGATGAGCATACATGTTTCACCCTACACTCTACATGTTTCAGTTGTTTCGAATGGCGAAAAGAATATGGGATAATTCAGCACACTGCAGGGAATAGACACGTTACGCATTTATGTCTTTATCCATTAAAGTTTGAAATATGAATAACATAAAGAGTATCGCATATCACATAATATGAAACTTCTACAGCGGCTCTTTGTCGGTTGGCCTTCTGCTTTTAAGATGACGTATGACTTTAAACTTTTTATTGAATTATGAATGAAATTATTGTTTTCAACTCATTAAAACTGTAGCGTACCATGTTTTGGGTTTCAGCTGTCATCACAACTGTCAATTTTGGCAGGTATTAATACCGATGCATTCTAACATTTCTGTAAATGTAGCAAGTCATACTCAGCACGACATGAAGTGCGTGGTTGTAGTTATTATTATTAACGACTTGTTTTCTGCCAAGAAACAAGGCAAAATGCCACAACTTTTCAGACTATGAGTTATTTACATAAATCATCATAATATTCGCATCAAAAACATTCACAAAAATTCTACTTTGTAAATAAAGCAATAAATTAAATTACTTCCAAAACTTAACTTTGGATCTATTTCCCATTACCATTTCTGACCTATTTACCTCGTTTATAAAGGAGTTTGTCGTGTAAAATTTCTAATGCAAATATAAGAACAAGCAGAAGCACACAAAAAATAATAATTCTTAATAAAATAATAATAATAATAATTTATAATGAAATTTAGAGAAATGTAATTCAATTCAATTCACTAACATAATGTTAGTGAAATCAAGCATATGAATTTTCAATGAAATTGAATATTACAAAGCTCTTGAAAGCGTAACTTTAGTTTATAGGTAGTAGTACTACCTACCGTAGTACTACCGTAGTACATTTGTAGATATAGGTAAATAAATAACTCGCCATTCTCAAACATAGATGTTAATACCGAATTTATGAGCAGCTTAATTCGTAAGTAGAAAATAACTTGCCCACTATTATGTTATTAAACGCATAAAATATTTATTGCATATTGAGCAAATCTCATGTATAAATGGTTGGGGTAATGAAAATTTTATTTGCACTAGAACAGACATTTCTTCTCACTTCTATAGGGTTCATCGTTATACTTAAATAGGAAATTATCTAAGTATGTCAGAATGAAGTTAGACTAAACTGACTGTACTAGTAGAAAATATATATAGAAAATTAAGTATGAAGGCTAACCTATTTGTGTATATGGCATATAGTTAGTCGTAGAATCACATTATATCATGCTACAAGGAACATGAAGATTCTTACAAGTTATACAAAACTCTTGTACTATTTGGTGTCGTCTAGCTTTATAATATTGTTGGTTTCCAAGATTCAGTCGTAAAACTGTTAATACCATGGTACTTATAAGAAATGTGCCGTACTATACGTGTTTTCAGGACTCGGAGATATATTAATGTGGAACAATAAGAATGAGACAAAAATTGTAGTGGGTGCATATAGAGCAATGCAAAGAATGGTTGAGATAGAGAGTAGGTATGCAGATAGCGAGTAAGTATCGGATGAGGAATAAGGAGCACATGTAAGAATATACGAATGCGTACACACATAAGGAGTTTGCCATTGAATAGAACAGTATTGAAATACGGGTAGTAGAAGTACGGACTTGAGACTTTATAAGATGATACGGGGTTGAATTAACAACAGAATTAGAATGGGAGTTAAAAGCACAGAAGATAATGGAATTTGTGTCTAAAAATAGAGACTGAGAACATGGCTCAACAAATCCGGAAAGGGTTCTTTGGTGGAAAAAATTTATAGGGAGCTCGGGAGCTCATTCTTTCTTTAGACGAGAGAGCTTCATTGGGGCAGTCTAAACGCTTTGGCCTGAAACTGTTAGTTTGGTTATCCGTCTGACGATAAGGTTAAGCGGGACTCTCCACATCCATCAACATGGTCAGTTTTTTAATCAATTCAATAAATATTTCTTGCAAAATAAATTATAACTCTTACACATTGATATTGTTAAAACGAGATAATAAATTAATTTCTTAATTGATAAAATATTTTTGTGAAATGTGCAGGCGGATCTTGATAAAGAGCAAATTGCCAGTGAGTTTATGGAATTTTAAAAGTTTCAAGAAAATATATTGAATTTTTGGATTTGTGTGTGTCCATTTTTAAGATGGAAGGGTTAAAGAACATTATGATAAAAGTTTTTGTTTCCAATTTTTTAATTAGTTTTGCAAAAGGCTTTCGACAGCTTTGCCCAAGGTACAGGCTTCATCACACCTGAGATGGTTGGCTCCATTTTGAGGATGATGGGTACTGCCTTCACAGAAGAAACATTATCTGAGATGATTGCCGAGGTCGATGAAGATGGTTAGAGAATTGTTAAGAGTGCCTTACTTCGCTTTGTATTAAAATCAGTAATGTAATTATTATCAATTTTGTACAAAAAGGCTCCGGTCAAATTGAGTTCGAAGAATTCACAATTTTGGCTGCCAACTTCATCGTTGAGGAGGATGAAGAAGAACTTAAGAAAGAGTTGAAGGAAGCTTTCCGTCTCTACGACAAGGAAGGTGAATAGAATTTCAAAGCAAACATTTGTCAACACTTTCCTTCATTATGTTTTAACAAACTTCAAAATTCCAAACAATTTTGTTTACGTTATGGTCACGCTGATCTACGTTGAAAAGTTTTGTACTTTGAACGACTCACTTGTGTCTGTTTTTCAGTGCACCTCGGTCTCAAAATGTTGATATTTATACAGCACGATATTATGTGCAAGGAAACCTTTGCAAACATATTTTGCTTTCCTTGCACACTTAATGTACAATTAGTAGGATTTACTTAGGTAGTTAACTTTACTCAGTGAGAAAGTTTACATATCATTGCCAAACTAATATTTTATGAGTGTAAACAAGTTCTCTGGTTACATTTTGCAGATCATTTTTTGTTACATTTACATCGTTTCGCAAGAAATGATAGAAAATGTCTTCATCTCTTGTACGCAAAACAGAAAACACACAAGTTGTATATTTTACATGTTTTCAAATTAGAGTACCTATGAATATGAATGACTATGACTAATGTGAGCTAAATTGGCATTTTCCATAGCTCAGTTTTACATTCCTTTTAAGTCACAGCATTTATAGAACTTGTACAGAGAGTACAGAAATCCAACTTATATTTTATTTCACGCTGTTTTTCTATAGATCATCTTTTTAAATACCTTTTCAACTCGACATGAACGAATTTAGCGGAAGCATCACTGGATTTAATCCAATTTTGTCTCTTGTTATTATATAATCTTAATCAAACGTGTATTCTGTTTGTGTGTGTCTCAAAGGGATACAAGTTTTATCTATGTCTTGCTGTGTAGTGTTTTATGTTAGCAATGTCATTTCTTGAAAATTCTATATTTAGCTGTGAGAAAAACAGAGTTGCTTTCAATGAGAATCTTATCCCGAGTCACAAAGTCTATAGCATGACGATCTCAATGGCACACAAGAAAGTCGACACATCGTACCTTAAGACGCTAGAACTGCAAGTACAACGCAACAGGCAAATGAAAGTGGCAAAGAACACAATCCTTTACCTTATGTCATATTCCTACTACATGTCCAATGCAACGTAATCTCATTTTGTCTCCCATCTGAATGTATCGTATTCTTGCAGAGAGAACTCTGTCTGTTTAGCACTTTCTTTTATTTCACTGATGTGAATGCGACTGTGTGTTCGTTTGTTCGCACTATAGCAGCGTGCAGAATACTTCAGAAGCACGAGGGACGTATGATAATTGTAATACTCTATTTAAACGGAAACCCTGTAAATTTATTTTTAAATGGCATGAGTAGTCTGTAGGATACGTGCAAACAACTGCGGGTGTTACTATCTGGATAAGAAGAAGAGCAAGCTAACTATAAGTTAAGCAATGAGATCAGCTTTGTCATGCTATTGTAGATTATACTGTTCTACACAGCACATAGGCTGAACGATAATGAAAAAGCATTCAATGTTTAATTTCATTGAATTTCGCTATATAGCAGAGAGAATGGTTTGGTGGTTGGTAGGAGCAGTAGAGCAGTTGAGATTCGCTATGCTTTTTAGTGTGTGGACGAGTATTAGTCGCTATGTAGCAATATTCGTTGCAAAGAGCAGATGCAGTGAATATTTCTATGTAACTGTGTTAGAGCTAATTCGTACAAAGTGTAGCAGAGTGTAATACTATATCTGAAGTGTAGGAAATGGCAAATGGTACATAATAGAGCAGATAAAAGAGGAAAGAGGAGATGAGAGATATTAAAACAAGACGACAAGCTAAGCAAAGCAATGTAAATAAGAAACGCAAGCAAAAGCAAAGGCAAAACAAGACAGAGACCGCCTTCTTTTCTTTGGAATCTTTTCCTCTCATTATTCTCGCCTTGACATGACATTCTGTTTTGTGTCGCTCTCATTTTCCCAACGCTCAATGAGAATGCGAATTAATGAACGTATATTTTATAATGCACGTTCTATTTACCATCTCCCTGCTTCATAAAATGAAGTGTATAATTACAATAACCTCCCATAAAATTATCACTGCTCTTTAGTCAATGTTTCAATCGTAAAGGTTTATTATTAAATTTTGAATTTGTTTGTATTTTCATAGGTTTGGGTTTCATCCGTACTGAACAGCTGAAGGAAATTCTGAGAGAAATTGACGACAAACTTACAGAAGAGGAATTGGATGGAATCATTGAGGAAGTCGATGAGGACGGTTCCGGCACTATGGACTTCGACGGTAAAATAATTTAAAAAGCGTAATAAAGTGAACTTTGACGGAGAAATTGAAAAGTCTCATTTGAACTTTTGTTTGATGTTTTCAGAGTTCTTGGCCATGATGGCTGGTTAAACTTTGTCGTCTAATTACATCTTAAAACATCTTTACTACTATACAATACAACGGAATACATTGACAAACAATGAAGAAGGCACTTTTAATTGTATTTGTATAGATAAATTCAATATAATTTGTTAATATGTTAATATTTACTAATCCGTTATTGAATTCGTCTCAAATTGGAAAATTATTATCGGTACACTTATTATTATTGCAGCATTCAGTATTTCAATGAAATTCATAATCTGAATATAAGTACTCTTCAGTTCCTTTTCGACATTTTAATTAATTAATTTACAATATCGACTCGAGAATCGATATTCGATAAAATAATATATGTGAAAAGATGAACCCACATTCGTTTTCCATATTATCTTTACTTTACTAACGCACTCGCTCGCATAACAAAAAACAACACTTTCAAATACAATACAGTTTGGCTCATTCTAATCATAATTAAAACAGTTAATAAATCAGGTTTCATTTTACATACGGTTTAGCGAGCTGTTTAAACGCAAGGGTTAAGAGTGGATCATATTATATGTGCATGGGAGATAGGAATGTCACATACGTCTTCTTATCTTGATGCATCACTGTCATTTCATTAAATATGTCACTCATATTTCAGTACCTATTACTATTACTGTGTGTGTTAAATGCTAAGCCATTTCAGTTCTGTTCATAGCTGTGTTATAAGAGGGAAATACATATTTGTCTTCCTCTTTACCCCGACTGCAACTGGTGAGCACTAATACATAACTCGCATGTAGCAAAAATTTTTGGCAGGAGAGTGGCTAAGCTTTGAGGATGACTAATATGTCAAGCTCTCATCACTTGTCATTCTCATAAGTCTTGAAAATCTTCAATACAGAATAGTTTACTAATGTAAGCTGCAAGCATAGACAAACAAGACTGACATATGAGATATATAATATGTGAAAACGTATGTACCTATTTACATTGACAACCTAATCCTCTTGAAAAAGCGTCAGCATTAACAAATAAATGACATAAGAGTTTTGAATATTTGTACATTCTTTCAGGTAAGTTGGGTGGGTTATGAATTGATGATCTTGCAACATAGTCAATACTTAAAAGCATATTTTAAATAAACACTCGCATTATAACAGAGTTGTAAATATAATTTAAGATTGTACTCATGGATGTACTGCACATTTTATGTGAGCCACATAATACATATAATATCTACATACACACTTAGGTTATAAATGTTAGTTAATTATTGGCAAGTTTAAATAGCTATACACTTACTAGTAATGATAGAATTCGCGATTATTGCACTTAACCGGGATTTATACAATTACTACATACACAGGTAGATGGGTTCGATGGTGCGAATAATAATTTCTGAAGTCTGAAGACTGACTTGCAAGGAAAGGTAAGAGACGACGACTATTTATACCATCCATCCTTAACAGGCTGAAGTCATGAATCTTAATTAAATGCTAGTAAAAGATATCACGCTTGATAAAAAACGAAGGGTTAAAGTAGTTTGCCTCTATTGAAGTATCCTGCAAATGATAGTGAAAATGAAAATGAGATATTTGCATATTATTTGCGTCAGACAGATATAAACTACATAATGCAGTATACTATTACCGTTCCATCTTCATGTCCTTCGTTTTCGTTATGTGGAAAGTATAATGAAGTTGGTTTGAAACTTTCTTTAAGAAGAGATGCACTCTGAGTAATATCAGTTTCACTTAAAAGTAAAGAGAATGAGGAACAGGAAGCAAATAGAGTACCAAACTTCCTCCGCACCTTCTATTAACTCAACAAAGTTAAGTATTAAAGTATGGTAGTTGTTAGGTATAGTAGAGGTGTCAAGTGTGTCATGTACAGTAGGCATGGTCCATTTCTAATATAATATTATGTAATAAATACCTAACCGAAGATTCATCATCAATACTAAAAACACAGAAAAAGTCACTTTAACCATAGATTTAAACCGGTATTTTTCAATTTTTCTAGGTTAGGGTTCACACATTTTTCCTCCTTTGGGGTTGGGATTTATTGTCGTTTCGAAATTTGGGTTGGGGTCAAGGGAAACCTTATACAAATGGCCCATTGGGTTGGGGTTTAATAAAGTGAACCCGATCTCCAGCTCTCGTAAGTAGCATATAAATATGTCTATGTCTGGTCCAGGTTATATGCATACTAGGCTTATCTGTTCGCATAAAAAATCTGTCTTTACCAACTTCCTTAAAACACTAATCTAATTAAGTAAGTCCATGTTAAAAATATAACGAGAGTTTGTTGATTGCTCTATTGTTCATCCAGCATTTAAGTTAATATCTATCTTTATTGTATAAATTAAGCAGAGAATTGAGTACCTATAATCAGTCCATTTCTTTTCAATCAAGATTTTAAAATCCATTTATTAGTGTGTTAGATTTAGGTATAATGATTTTTAATGAATGAGGTGTAGCAAAAACTGAAATTTAAGCCTTTAAGTGCAGTATTAGTAGGCACTAAATACAATTCTATATATTATAATTTTCTTGCACGAAAATCTATGTGAAAAACGAGCTCTTTTTCATAATTCATGATAAAGATTTTTGCATTCATTACGCTTTTACTTATGTGAAAAGTTTCCGAGTCTAAAAAACTTGCAAAACCTTTACAGTTATATATGCTGTAAGAAACTAAGGTTAGAGAAAGTAGTTAAGGTAGGATGTTGGAGTCAGTTTACGTTGTGCATCTATCTTTGTAGTTGAATTTATTTATGAACCCAGCTAACTTCAAATACTGATTGAACCGAAAGCAAAGGGACTTTATAGGATTTCTAAAGTAATAGTATTTTCCCTCATGGTTTGAGGGAGACAGCGTTTATCAGTAATGACAATGACTTCCTATTTGTTATGAATATTGAGTATCTGCATATTCATATGCACGATATAATTTACAACAAAACATCTTTTTTATCTATGTACAATCATACATTTACAACTCATTTCTTTTCGATGTACCAATGCAATATTCTGCATTCAACAAATAAATTATATTTTACACAATTTAAATTGTGTAAAATATGTATTTGTTTATTCAAAACCGGAAATCTATTCTAAAAAGATCGTAGCCAGCATTTTAATAATACAAATACTATTTGTAGCATAAGGAGGACAATATCTTTATAAATTTTTTGATATTTTATATAAGCATTTAGTTCTGTTTTGCATCACAATTTCTTCGTAACTATTTACCCTTATGTTTGTTTCAAGGATGTAATAAAATGTAAGATTGAATTCTATTTGGAAGCTGAAATGATTATACGAACTACTGGAACAACAATCATGATTCGATACCAGAGAGGCACTTATTATTACCCTTGAGTGAGTTGCTGTTGCTAGTCTGGCATTATTCCGTTCTGCATCAAGAGGGTTACTATATGTAACTTGTATTATTCAGTTCTTTTCTAGAAGTTCTGCTGAACCTTAAGCAGGAAACGCATAAATTGCCTTACCTTACAGCATAGGAAACGCACAGAAGCAAATGTTGGATCTTTAACCTGATACATTTAATAATATATTTAGGTACTTCACTTACTGATTTGTCTCTAAAGAATTCCTTTATTCGCTCACATCGTCAGTTGAAACTTGAGACTTACCTAGACAGCTTTCACCGAAAGAGTTCTTGGCAATTTTAACAAAGAGAGAGAGAGAGAGATTTGCTGAGACACAAACGCAAAGTGACAGCAATTATTGAAGTAAAAGTGTACACTGCTACTTTTAGGCTTCTGTGTGCGTTACAAAAGTAATTGGAAGAGTTTTGTGAATAAAATGGATTCGGCGGAACCACCTAAAACACCTAGGAGTCCTAATCCTAAGATTCTTGAATTTATTCAATCTTCCAACAGTGTTAGTGAATTCAAAACCTACTCGGATCTTTGTTTACACCGGCAGAGTTCAGAACGACGTGGGGGACCTCTGACCCTTCAAGTGTGGCAAAAACTAAAGAAACCTAGCAAATCAGAGCCAGATTTCTCCAAATGCAAAAAACTCGCTAGATCTCCACATATAAATCTGAACACTTCATCATCTGGCTCTGGCTCGCAATCTCCGTACGTCATAAAACAGCAATTTAAAGATGGCTGTGACAATTTTTCAAATCATTCAAGCGTGATATCATTGTCATCTCGGGTATCATCCTTGGAGCCATTGAGTGGATATCTTGAAGGAGTTTCTGTTTCCTCGTGGCTATTACCGTCATCACAGATACCAGATGCAGCGTGCAGTCAAAAACCAAAAATTTATTGGCCATCATTAGCCCCGACAGAAGTTGGACCGACTGAACCCTCACCTGCTCTACTATTTCCGTATCCAATTAGGGCTTTGGATCGTCGTGCCTCTACTCCAGGGGTTCTCATGGGAAGCACAGGCTCCGAAAATGAATTTTCTTACGATGCCTGAATCGTCAAAATTTTGTAGTCGCAATTCGCAGTAGTAGTGCAAATAATTAAAATCCTTACAATTTATAATTGAGTGTAACCTACCACCTATACATAAACGTGGGGAATATTGTAATAATTAATGACACATTAACTCGTTGGAATTCTAAAGTTAATTACAATTAAACGGGGAAATTAATACCTAGCGATAGAAAGAGGTTTCGTGGTAAAGATGATGTCATTGTGCAAAAAATAACCAGTAAATACACAACTGTTTTGGTAACTTTTGTTTGATATCTTGCATTTATTGTAAGAGCTTTATAGGATTGGATTACTACCTAATAATTTATACAATTACATAAGATAACTCTTTAGCACATAAATCAGTTCAACCATTAATAGTAAAATTGATCTTTTTAATACCTATGCATGCATAAATTCACTTAAAACACATAAAGGATTTAAAGGTTTCTTGTCTAGTTCCATAATTTCCATATCGTTCTATAGGGACTCTCGCCACGGCTTGTGTGTATTTGTATTCATAATAGTCATAATAATTTCCAACAGTTCTGTACTCATTGAAATAGCCGTTACCTACACAATTGTCTTCTTCATACACAAAGCACGTCGAGACTGGAGATGTAAACTGAACGTAATTAAAGCGTCCGTCATTGTTGGGAATGGAATTTGGGGCAAGTTTCCCACATACTCCGCTGGTGGTCACAACATCGTAACAAGTACTGGTTTGTGCCGGAACATTTTGCCCATATCCTTCTGAACCCTGCCCTGCAGAATACCCTTGGTCCCCATATCCTCCTCGTCCGTAACTCCCTGAAGCATAATTTCCTTTGCCATAATATGATGCATACGCATACGCTTTTGAATAATCCTCAACAACACAAACCTTAGTAACTATGTTTTTAGTCGCTGTAAAGACAAAATTCATTTATAAAAACTACGTTGTTTATAAAATTATACTTCAGTAATGATTAGATATTCTTTATATAATTATAATTACCCATGAAAGCATTCAAAAAGTTTTGTTCAAATTTTTCAAAATCCGTTAGAGATTGGGAAAATATAGGGGAAAAGCACAATACAAACGTATAAACAATAAATAAATTTCTCATTTTAAAACAAACACTCTAGAAGAGTATTATTTAAGCGTTTAAAAGAGATGTTGATTCAAAACATGTAGCACAATATCGTAATCTGTACTAGTCATTAGTTAGCATACAGAGTTCTTTATAAGCTGTTCATTGCATGCGTTTATTCAGGAATGATGCATGATATCGAATTTCTGAGCAAAACATTAAACAGTATACATTAGCTGACATTTCAAATTGTATACAACTTTAGGATCCATTATTGCTGCATCAGTCAGAAATACTTAAATAAGTATACTTGTTGGTTACACTCTTTCATTCCATTCATTATTGCTATAATAAATGCGTGAACGTAAATAAGTACCATCAGACTTCTCTAGGATTTGGTAATGATATCTAGCGGGTGCTGGGACCACCGAATTTCCCCCTAAATCATATTTAATAATAAATTTCAGGAGTTGACAGATTAATCTTTTAACTTGACACCTATAAAATGCATTGCATATACCAATGCCTTTATTAGCCCTTACTTTGTACAGTCCTGATTCTCCTGATATATCGTGCATACAGACGGACAGACGAGACAACCCGTTCACATACAAGTGTCTTACCGTACTTAATTATTAGGTTAAAGTTTAATTAAACTTAATTCTTTGTGGTTCTTTTTTGACAAAAATTAGGTCATGCCTGAATAATTCCTTATGTATGTTTATTAAATTAAATTGTGTCAACTTTAATATTTCCAGGTTTGAAGGGGAATGTTTGTTCTCTATTCTCTGCACACATTATATATAGGTTCGGCACAAAGAAAATAAAAATGAAATAAAAAAGATGCAGCCAATATAATGTTTATAAATTGAAATGATGTGTAGAGAAATTACATAAAATGTGAACATACTTGTTTATATTCAGTGAAAGATTGGTTTTCTGTATGCTTAGCATAGTTTAGCCATGCAGCTTTTTTAAGTCAATTAGGTATATAAACAATAATTCAAATTGGTTTTGAGAATGGCATGAGGTTATAAAACAACTCCATCACACACAACTACATAAAAACTAGTAAAAGCATCAAGATGTTCTCATGTTCTCTTCTCTCGTAAATACAGCTTTTGTTTTATTCAGTAGAAGTTTGTATTCCCAAAGGAAACTTTTTGCATGTCTCACATTCAGAATGGTGTCATTGATCTAACTTAACTGTAAACTTCCTTTATATTCCAATTCTTAAGATGCAGATGCTTGTAATAGTATTATAGTTTATTCGAACATGCTATATAATGTTGTAAGTTAAACACTTAACATGACATTTTGGAAAATCCCGAAGCACACGAAAAAATCTTCAACATATCCTATGTTGTATTTAAACCGTAAAAAAAGTAATTCCTCAGGTAGAAAGAAACAGCGAGTCAAGTAGACACAAATTTAATAACAGTTTCCTAAAAAATGTGACTGAAATTACAGACAATAAGAGCTTTTTTTAATTTGTGGCAGTGTGTTTAGCTTAGTAAGGACTTATTCTCCGTTGCAAGTTTTCTTCTCCATAATCTGGTATCGTGACACACTAACTCGTCACATTTTAGAATTTATACTCATGCGGGTTTATTGATGCTTATACGAAAATATTTCTAGAATACACAAAAGAATTAGTCAGTCAATATGGAGATTCGGCTCAAACCCTACATTCCAAAAATTACCAATATATATTTCCGGTAGAATTTTATAGAATTCGAATAGTTGGGATTTGCTGTCAATCGACCTGCATTTATGCATCCCAGCTTGGAGAATTTAACTAGCATTATATAGAACTGCATTTTTATTTCACGTACCATTGCTTGTACACCTTCATACGAGTTTAGGATAGGAATAAAATTCACTCATAGATATTTATTCGTGTCACGGTTCATATGTAGATGACAATTCCAGAGCAGTCAAATTATTTAAACTATAGTTAGGTATTATAATATAATCGTACGCATTAATCCGTATTATATTTAGCATATAACAATAGCAGTATTTCTTTTAGAAAATTAACCAGGTACACTATTGGTAGTTTATGCTTATTGAAACACAGTGGAAAAGAAATCTGGAACTAAATTGTAAACGGTATACCACATAAAATGTAGCTTAAACTACACATAACTATAGACCCCACCTAAATGTACATTTACGAGTAAAATGACACAGTCTTAACATTTCTGCATTTCGCATGTCAATTTTTGCAAACCGAAGACAAAACGAAACAAGGTAAAAGGAAGAAAAAGTGAACTCACACACGAACTGCTTAGATATTTCTTTGTGCACACGAAATGACAGTACACGTTGCACACTTTTCAGTGGAATACCCGTTGTAGTGTATGAAGCATATTGCATGTGTGTTTTCTATTCCTTTCCTTTCGACTCCCCCGGCTTCCTTCGCTTTCCCTTTCAGTTCTGTTGGATCAGAGCGAAAGTTGAAGTAAAAGCGGACCACACTACTTCGATACGTGCATTTCTTCCTGAGCTATTCCAATGTGAGTTTCAACCTGCACGGGCACTCCAGCAGTAGAATTACACTTACTTTCTCCGTCTTTTGCAAACAAAGTGAACATAAAACATTTGCAGTGCACTGTCAAGTCCAACAACATTCAGCTCTGCTACAGCTCTGCTTACTAGACAGGACATTTAACTGAAGCTGACAGTAAATTCTGTGTATCGTGTATCTGCCTTGTCTTGTAGAAGCAGCTACCGCCTACAATTCTACAAGAACATCAGAATCACCTAACAGCTACCTACACGTAATAACTAAAGACATACGTATAACTACATAGCATACCTACATTACATAATAAACCTTTTCTTTGCTTTCACTACCTTTATCTCTGAGTGGTTTCCTTTCCTTTCATCAACTCACGACGGCGGCACACACCCAAAACACGTACGGTATAATTCTTATTACCAATGTGTACTTTTTTGCTATATTTACTATAAACAATAAGTGATCTCAAGTTCTGTTCAAACTTCTTTACAACGCGTTTCTCAAGTTGTAAAACATAAATTGTCTCCACAGGGTTGTCAAAAAAATTTCCATTTTAAAAATATTACAAGATATCTGTCTTCTTCAAAGGACACACCCGTTGGGCCCTACAAAAACCCACATTCAAATTTCTTGCAGAAAAAAAGTGGGGAAACTTCATACTGTCAACATGATATATATTAATAACATACTTTTAGTATATAGGTATTATCTTTTCCCATAATTTTTAATTTATTAATGTATTTAGGAGAAGCACTACAACTACAAATGAGATTCCTTTCTATTTGATCTTCTTCTATGCATATATAGTATGATTCTATACTTTAGTACATAAACTTTTTCATTAAATACCTATATAATGTAGCTACATTCACATTTATAGTGTATACCAATTATTATATGAAGCTTACTTACTCTGAGATGAGACGAGTGTTTTAGGTTATGCAATTTAACGCTACATTTTCCAATAGTACAAACTGGGATAAATAGAAGCTTTAATTAAGTGGGACTCGCCATGCGGGCTGACTGAATAGTCTTCATGGACCCTGATTCAAGAAGGTATCGAATAATTACAAATACTACGGTAGTTCACTTACAATACACACAATGTACCACATTATAATTTCAACATGGCTAGAAAGTTGTATCCGAACTCTCTGGCCATGACAATTTAATTGGCTACTGCTGTCCATGTCCTCTGAGTTGTCCAGGAGTCACCATTGAATCTCAACAGCCCCAAACCTTTACCAACTCGCTTTCACCTGATTTACATTTCTCTCTCTCTAATATATTCCTGGTCTCTTTGTGTCTCTAAATCCCCTGTTATAATATGCATGTTTATTTCTCTAGCAGTGCAGTAGTTGTAATCTGGACCCTGCAGACGTAGATGTAAATCTACAATCTTCAAACAAGGCGAGTGCATCTCATTCTCATACTTATTGTATAAAATGTACTGATGCTGCTTACCTATACCACCATCACTGTAAAATATACAGAGAACAAGAAGTACAACCGAGTGAAATCGTAAAAGCAAGTTATGTCAACTTATCTTGCCTTTACATGAACAAGACATAACGTAGACTCTCTCTCCGCCAGAAAACGGTGAAAACTAACGAAAGAAAAAGTTTTTCTTTCAGTTTCTCTCCAGGCATCGAACACAACGAGAAGAAAAGTGATAGCATACCGTGCAGTAAAAGATAATCGCTGAAAACAACACAGAGAGACAAAACTAAGACTTTTCAGGTTCTCTCGTTACGAAGAGATGTGGTAGCAAGACACGTTCTTCTATTTATTGCTGGTTGTGACAATAAGTGCGAAACACTAAGTACACAGTGATATATTTTATAAATACATTCACTTCCTCCTCGCATGTGTGCTTAGATTGTTTGTATTTGTATATAGTGCACTGAGTGAAATCGAGTATTATTTAGAATTTATATAGGACACTTCAATTGCAATACACACACATATAGGTACATAATATTACCTAACCCACTCAATATTATACTGCTGAACTTTATATCTTATTGGTATGGTTGTAGTATTCTTTCTTTATTTTACTAGTGGTGTGGTCTACTTATAGCTCGTTTAGCTTGCTGTCTCCTTGTGCTAGGAGTGACTTGAGTATTCTAAAAAGAAAACAGCGACAGGGAGTCTTCTTGAGTGAAGAACTCTTTACGTCTTAAGCCATACAGGGACAGTGCATGAGGACATGACACAGCAACGAACCCTACTTAAGTCAAACTAAGCCACAAAGCTCTAAAATACTACTTACATAATATATCGTGTGAATTTTTCATATGAAAAGAAATAGCTAGCTCGAATGGCAATTCAACTAAAAAGTTAACTTACACCGGGTTGAGTAGCTGATGGCACTCTGCGAATACGAACTCTGCTCGAACACACACACTCTCTATTACTTCCACAACGACTGCTTACTTATTCCATCTTTTCTTGTCTCCTTCTGCCAAGAGTGCAATAGTGAAAACTGTAGATAACTTAAGTAAGACAGTTGCAGCTTAACTTTTGGATTTGATCCCTTCCCACTCATTGTATCTCCTTGTAGTACCACCAATGGCAACAAAAAATAGGATATTGGGACAGAATTTTTTAAACTTAAAAAATGCACTTGGTATATAGAAAAGTCTGCAAGAACAAGTGAACTGACGATAGAATTGCAATGAGGATGAATTGTAATAAGAAAACTCAGTTGTAGTAGAAGAGGAAGATAATAATTGAAAGTCTTGAGTGAAAGTGTCAGCAGAGTAATAGGAGAAGAGCCAGAAGAATACTCACAGGTTAGGGACGCACACGGTTAATCCATTTTTATCTTTCTCACTTACACACAAGCTACTACCATCTCTTTCTGTCTTTCTAAAAGTTTGTATAATAATGTCTTTCTTGCGCTACGATTCCAATAGCATTACTACACCCAGTCTTGATTCTTCACCGCTACATTTACACCACTAGCACATTATTCCACTCCTCTCGCTCTCTGCCAAAGCCAGAGGAAGTAACTTATTGATTTCAATTCTTTCACTAAAAGTATATACGATTACATCCACATCAATTCCATATACGGGAGTTTTCGGAGTGTGGTTAGTAGCTGAGAGTAATAGGAGAAATCAAGTGGAAGTACAACCTTCTTTACTCACGGGGAGTAGTAGGCGAACTCTCATGCACAAAAAATCGAATCAGTGTTAATAAATGCTCAGTCAAAGAAAGAAAATTAAGGAAAAGAAAGGAAGGCTAAATTACATTTCTATAGCGCCGTTTTTTCTGACGGGAGACATTGATTGCCAGCACCTATTGCATTGTTGTGTAACAAGAAGTACTAACGAAATGCATTTATAATAATATACTTATTTTATAAAATTGCACACATAAGTTGAGAAAGGTTCTACACATAATGCAACAATAAAACTGGATTGAGCCGACTACAAAATTTGTGATGGTAAATTTTACGCATGGACGAAAACCCGAGATGTTCCATAATAATACCGAAGAAAGTGAAAACTAGAAGAGAATATCAGCAATAGAGGATTATCAGGAAGGAAGTAAGCAGAAAGTAAATTATCGGGTGTAAGACGAGAGAGGAAGCGAGAAGCTGTGAAGACTAGAAAAGAATTTGACGGGGGAAATTAAGGCGGAGGAAATGAGCGAGTGTGAAGCGTGCACTTCTGTGGTGGTGAATGATGTGGACGTGGTGATGGCACAAAGAAGAACTCGATGCACTCATCGGGAGAAAAGACTGACTGTCACTCTCATTCTTTTGTCCATTCTGTCTTTTGGTCTCCTGGCATTTATCATTGTGTCCGGCCCATTGGCATCATTAATTTCACCGGTAAGCCCAGTCAACCTCAACCAAGTATGTAATTCAACTTAATTCGATCTACCACGATATATCTACTACGAATCATATTTGTAATAAGAGTCATAACAATAACGGATAAATGTGAGTCATTATATAAATTACCAGATTCATCCTTCCATTATAATTCCTTCTCTTGAGACTCCTTTCTTCCCGGGTGGGTGTCTGGCAGAACTTTCTCCGCCAACTCTTGGTAGAGAAAGTATAAATAGTTCCTAAACTTTATTACACATCCGGTATACTTTCATGCTTTATTTTAGCTGTGCGCATTTCTCCTTTATACATCTGCTAATATTTCTGTGCTTCAGTTACTTAGGTGGGCACCTACTACCGTACTACCTACTAAATTTCTTAATTGTATTGACAATTTCATGTAAAGTTTCATAAAACATAAAGGAAACTTCTGCACAATTTATGCTACAGTTATAGCCAGAAGAAAAGTTATTATGAGTCATAAAACATAACTTGCTCTAGATGTATTCATTTTCAGTGCATTAAAAGGTAAATAAAAATTATAGAATACCGTATAGTAAAAAGGGATTTAGACACAAATCTAATTATAAGGAACCTTCAGTTTGTTATAATTCACTAATGAATCCTAAATTCTGTTGTAATTAACTCAATTCCCACCGCTCCCACATTCAGTAATGTACACAAGCACTAAAATCTGCAGTAGCAAAATTAAAAAGTACCTAGTAAATGTCCAATTTAGCATATAAATTTAATAATAAAACATAGTACAGTATTAGCATAGCTTCCAACATCGTTAGTTCTCCGTAACAAATGGCAAAAAATTGTACATTACAAGCAAAGAGGCACTAAATATTGGAAAAATATTAATGTCATACACAGGAAGACTTTAAGTATAGTACAATCCAGGACGATCCATGGCTTTCCAACAAATGCTGGTAAAATTTTCAATTTATCCAATGATTTTTGCATGCCTTGGCTGGGCTCAGAAAATAATGGCTATTATATTTGGAATAAAGAGTTGAATTGAATTTGTGAATATGCTGAAATAGGATAGTCACTTGGGTCACAGGAGCTTGACTTTTGACATTTTGTGTATCATATAGTTTTATCTGCAATAACATTACCTAATAGGGATATATAGTAGTGAAGTTGAAGGAAGAAAATGTTGCATAAGTATCTGAATTTTATAGGAAACCTTTAGCTTTGTAATATTATGCTGTAATGTACACAGTACACACAGTACACAGGTATATTATATTATACACACGATACGGTAATAGCTCCTTCTCAATACAATATATACTCCATTTTCAGGCAAAGAAGAGAGTAACTTGATCTGCATTCCAAATAGAGTTGCAGTAGTAGTATAAAGCCTGAAGCTGAGGCTTGACTAGTCAAAGTCATTCAATCGTTTCGTTTTCCCCAAACGATCATATAAATGGTTGTGATTATCTTTCAGTAGCTTTGGTCTACCAGTACGAAAGCCAACAATGTTACATGCAATAGTGTACAACAGAATGGGTATTATTTTTGTGATTGTTTAAGAACCAACCCGTAGCAATTCCGCATGATAGAGATGTAATAGCTTTCCCAGTATAAGATGGTTAAGGTTGTGCTGCAATAGTGATATTAGCAATGCTTGGCTTCTTATTTTTTCTTTCACTACCTTTCTGATCCAAGGTTTTTTAAGGTAAAAGCATATCTTGTGTACGTCTTCCTTTTATCAATATTTATGGCTTTTAGCCTCAAGCTGTTCTTTTCTTTTGAATTCATCCTTTTCCCAATTCTCACGACGTGGCAATGCTCTCTCTTACAATTTTTTCTTTGTGAGCATCAATAGGAACTGATACTGATATGTTTTCCTTCAACAGCACAACAAGCTTTGTTTCTTTTATACCTTTTCTTTATGTTATAATGCCATTATCGGCATTATAGGTCAAATTCTTCAGTTTGTTGTGGGGGCAAAGAAAGATTGGATATTTTGCCGAAGAACCTGAACGGTGATATGAAAGGATGGTAGTATAAGTATACCTAGCTATATAAGAAAATGACCGAAAATGTTTTTCTCAAGTTTTGAGAATCATTAATAGTGCATTTAGCGTGGATTGAGTTTCCGTTTATTTTCTGCTTTGGCAGCTAAGCAAAAATGACGAGTTGGAGTTTCTTGGAGTTTGCGACACAAAAGAATGCGTAGAAGTTGCTCACCGTTCCATTCACAGCGGAAACTTTAGTTCAGAACCTTGTCAAGACTTTTATAAATTTGCTTGTTCCAAATGGCAAGAAAATAATCCAGTCACAAATGAGCAGCTTTACACTGCTGTGAATATCAATCAAATTCGCGATGGAGTCGATTTGCATATCAAAAGTATGTTGCTACATCTAATTTACATTCGCATGACCATACTACCATAATATTATAATTATTTCATGGGAGTTCATGAACTTTTTCGTAATTTATGACAATTATTTCGGTACCTATTGTTTCCTTGCCCAACTACAACCATTTGTACAATTGTTACAATACAATGACTTGAATAAATATTTGCTTGATGGTACATGCAGAGAAAAGTAAACGGTACATTAAATCGTGATGTTTCTTACATGACGTGCTTTGTTTTGCTTTCTCAGAGCTATTGGAAGTGCCAAATTCAGACAAAGACAACGAATACAGCGCACCAAACGCTTTCTACAGAAGTTGCTTGAATTTTACGAGTCCTAATGAGAGCTTTATTTGTAAGTTCAACTCTATCGTTGCTAATCTCATCACATTATAGAATTATTTATGAAAATAGCTTCTCTACTTAATGCAAGTACTCAGTAGCAGAATATAAATTGCCTTCTGCATTAGAATACAGCTGGGGGAACAGTAAATCAATGCAAAAAATCAAAATGCAGCCAGAACGAAAGCAATCAATAATTTAGCAACTTCTGTGATTTGCATTTGTATTATGTATGGAGCCGTGGGAGCTATTTAGTATGTATGGAGTGAATGAATTTGTGTGCCACACTTAGACATTACCTCTTCTATATGTAACAAGAAGAACATGTATTGTAGTCTGTCTGTATATACTTGATGGTGTATGTAGTGGGGGAGCTGTTGGATTCCCTAGGAGGCTATAAAACAAGCGAGACGTGGTCAGAGTCTCAATTCGATTTGACCACAATTATTCTCCAGTTTCTACAAGTGAATTCTGCTCCGCTATTTGACTTGACGTTGGATATCGACGCAAGAAATCGCTCAAGATACGCCCTCATAGTGGAACTACCACGGCCCACAAGTCTTGTGCCAAATCTATTTCGCTCTGTGCGAAATGATGACGATGACTTACTATTTGTAAGCTCTTTCTCCTCTACTCACTTTGTAATATGCTAATTTGCACTAATTACACATCTGCATGGAACGAAATGAAACAGAATTAGAGAATTAAGGCGTGGACATCAATACACAGATACTTACACAACTTCCAAATGGATTTCTCATGCAACACACTTCTCCTGCTTAGAAATGCAAAACTCGTGTAGACTAAAACGAAACTAATGTTCTACGACAACTGACTTGCTAACATTACCCTATGGTTTTGCATTCAATCTGGACTTTTACTTACATACTTTCTATTCAACTAAGTATATCTCTATACATGTATCAGCACAGAGAAATCTGTAACAGAGGGTTATTTCGGTTCCCTTTTACTTTCACTTTGTGCAATTATATACAGTTGCACAATTGATGAAACTATTTAAAGGAGGAATTTAGAAGTTTAAGGATTCTGTAAATTAATTCAGCACAAGACACAAAGCTACATGACAAGAGAAAGCCGTTAGGGGGAAATGGGAATAAATTTGTAATGAAAATTCTAAATGAGCCTCTGTTACCATTTAATTCACAACAGAATTGTGTAAAATCATGAAAACTGAATTTAGGCATGCCGAACTACTTATAGTTAGAGGGTTTGCAATTTTAATTATGTAATTTCAAACACTAACTAACTAACTAACTAACAAAAAAGATTTTATCATACAATAATGGGGTCTAATTAACTGTAGTTAATTAAACATTAATTGCTCTTCTCGTAGAGTCGAATTAAATAATACTTTCCCCTTAAACTAACATGCCTAAGTTACATGAAAGAGGAATTGACACTTGTGATTTATGTCTACCAATGTGAACAGTTTACTTCTGATCTGATGGGTTTACAGATGGAATCTACATTGAACAGTTACGACGGAAACTTGTTACTGAGAGACTCAGATCTTGATGTAAATACCAAACAGGGGTACAACGAAAGTTCGACAGGACATTCACCATCATTTCATGCAACAGCGACCGTAGAAAGACATCATCTCTACAAAATAATCACAGTAAGCTGTCCCTTTGAAAATTATTTGTGTCTCTATAGGACTCTATCATAACTTTGCAAAAGTCTAACTATTCGAGTCAAGTATCATTGAATCAGCTAAATAACATATTGATCCGAAAGAGTGTCAAATCAATTTTGTAGGAAATTGTTTGCAATTTAATGTAACAGGAAAACGTGGAAGCTAAAAAGATGGACCAACTTAAAGATTTAGCTCAGAAAATTGGCCGATTGATGGATCTAAGCGAGGAAACGGTGAACGCGGACGCAACGGATATAATCATCGTAGCTACCAGCATTGAAAAGGCAGGTAGATCAATCTAATTCCTTTCAACGCATTGAAGCCTGCATGGAACTTTCTCACATAAGCAGCTTTTCTCATTATTTATGTATTACGAACAACGCACATTGTAGATGTAACTAAAGTCTGGCACAGTGAAGAGCGCATTTAGTAGATCCATTATAGATACTTACAGCCGGTTTGTTCAGCTCCAAAACAATATAGACCATTACATTACTTATGCACAGGGAAATAAGAACTTTATCTTATCAGTTCCCTTTAAATTAACTTTTCCATTCTCCCGTAATTGCCTCAAACATTTTCTAAGCGGGTTACTGTTGCTAGTTACTATTGAAATTCGTAGGTTGTCCCGTACTAATTGCTATAGTTGTACAGGCTGTCCTGTTAAGGCGGCCTTACCTACCTCCAAAAAAGATTCTTGTAAAAGGTGGTGTTTTGCATTTATGGAGGACGCATTGGAGTATACGAAAACTCGATATGCCTCCTTGGTAAAAGACGCG
>JABASD010002299.1:0-28226 GCA_019776165.1 Pogonognathellus flavescens
TAATTACATCTTCCATTTCAATGATGGAGGTGGCTGCCCTGAGTAGGTGGTGGAAGTAAGATAATTTTGAAAAGAAATTGTAAGTAAAAAGGATTTCATTGAAGTGATAAAAGAAAAAATAAAGGGATACAAGAATGGTACAACGGTGTAGGTGAGTGAACTTACCTGGTTAAAGAGATTGGATATCTGTATTAGACGTGTAACTGCTTTTGTTACAATTCCGTCCCATCCCATGCGAGATGCATCTCTAGGTAACGTCTGAAGCAGATTCCAAATCGGATTTCCTCACCAGTCTTGTGTCACAATGGCTATATAAGTAGCTACACATATAAAATTATTCTAGAAGACCATTTTGGACTAAAATATTCCATTGCAAAAATAAGCACTATAATATTATGTAGCACGTAGAAAATTATTGTACTGAATCTGCGTTTACACGATCATATTTAAAATAGCTATATATAAAACATGAAAAATGCATTATTTAAGCTACAACCTCTGAATACCTATAAGCCATACACCTAACATAAAATGCTTTTATTCCGTCGTCAATCTATAATGGCATAGGTTGAGGACCTTCTGTACAAATATTAGTGGAATCTTTCCATGTACTAGAACATCATAGCAGAAAATGAGCCCGGCCCATCCATTCATTCTTCCATGCTGCGGCACGGCCACGCAGAGCATTATACCGAGTCTGCACTCTGTTTACGTACAGATGCGGATTAAGTGTGCATTGTATATTAGGCACTCATATTTGTTAGAGTCTAATGTACGTGCGTAGATTCACTGCGTTATATAGCTTAAAAGGTTGGCTTTAGCTGTAGTAGCTCTCCAATTCTTTCTCACTTCCTATTCCATTCTTCCGGACCGAATTTCTGTAGCTCTGGAAAAGATCTGTGTGGGGTAGTTCTAGTTGAACACTGTACAGGGAGCAGTACAAATACAGGAAGAGTAGAAACAGAACTTGTGCTTGAATCCTTGTATCTGCCTTTGGCAGGAATGCCTGATACGACGACGACAATGATATTACTTAGCGTATACGCTCCTCACTCTACTCGTCTCACTCAATGTTCTGTATTGTTAATATTAAAGGTGATGTATATACATACATGAAGCAATGTGTACAGTTTACACTTGGATATATCTATTGTACAGCAATCAGTAGAGAAACGAGACAAGGACCGTCGCCGGCTACACATACCCACCCAATCTACATCCTTATTTCATAGATCCATACAGAATGTGATAGTGATGATAGTTAAGTAACCTACTCGGCTGCTTCTACAAATTCCTAATACATCGACATAACTTTTGGGTTGCATATAGATAGACAAAAAGTATATCCAATCCCATCACAGACAGCCCCATTGACTGTGACTGCTCCCGGTTTTCCTCGTAGTAGTAAACCCTACGAATTTATTTCGCCAACCCTCTCTTCGATTTTTTGCCCCTATGCTTCTGGTTGCCACAACTACTGCTTTTCCTATTGCTCTTCTGAGTACGTGAACTTGTTACGTATATTTAGGGCTGCTGGAAATGAAGCTTCACTTGGAGCTACTCTGTTACTACTACGCTGACTTGCATCCCATCACCCATGCTATGCTTTTACACACAAACCGTACTTACTACAACCACGGGTGAACAATATAATGTAAAGCACGTTACGCACATTATAATAGATACGGTTCTCGAGGCAAAACTGACGGACTGCTTGTCTTCGCTCTTCAGTTTGCTTTTCCATCAACTTCAGTAACTTTGACTGGATTCTTAAAATTTTGATTTCGCTTTGGTTTTTGACGGGATTCCAGGCTTGCTTCTTACATCAACCATTTCCAGCAGCTTATACTATACGCAACCAAGCCATCTTGCACGGATGGACTGTTTCCATCCGTTTCTCAGCAGAAGTATCCGTTTTGTAGAGAAATATCGAAAGTTTTGCCGTGTATAGATAATAGATACATAATAAAGAGAAAATATAGTGAAATCCCCTCTTCTGTCTCGTCCCGGCATACATGTATTTTATCCACTTGTTCCATCCACTTCTTTCCATGCCGGTTTATCGTTTAGTTCGCAAACAGACACAGACATGATAACTAAAGGCTCTTCCTGTTTCATTTTTCGAATGCTAAAGTTATAATTATTTTTAGCAAATCAGTTGCTAACCACCTTCTACACACCATCAGGAAGTGGAATTGACTACGTTGCAGTGCTCTAATAATTAAATTAACCTACCTTGGAAATCGAACGGAGTCTCTTTGATTTTCCCGTTGATTTAAAGTAAACCCATGTCACTAGAACCTACCTAGATAACCTTCCTCTATAGTTGTTTTCTTATATACACCATTAAAGATTAGTGGTACGCGTCTCTCTCTCTCTCTTGACTCAAATGAGTGAAACCCAATCCTTAATGATGGTTGTGAACATTCATACTTACAATCTTGCAACCACCATATAGCCATTACTTTGGTCGCAATCTTGGAAGCTTGAATACATGCCTTCCAATTATAAAATTCAGTTCACTTGTATCAGCTTGTGCGTCGTGGAATCACGAACCGTGAAAGTGTGCATGGATCTTGCCATTGTGTCCTATCAACGTTCTCTGCTTAACAAGGTAAGCAATAACATTGGTTAGTAATACAATTACAATGCATGCATGTGTTACCGAATTCGAACTTTCACGAAATCTCACAGACTCGTTCCACTTTAGAAGCAGTCACTTAACAGAGAACCTTAAGGGTTATGGTGTATATAGTATTTTAAAAATGATATTGCGCAAACATTAGTTAGAAGCATGATGTCTTGGAAAAGAGTTGTCGTATAGTTTGGTCATGCCTACAGATACTTGAAACTACTTGGGACCAAACTCAACTTTTACCGATTTTTCAGGTTTCTATGACGTTTGGGAAGGGTTAACTAAAGTACGGTACATGTTTCAGGAACGTGTGTTTTTCTTTATTGCTTGTAAAATTATTATTAAATTACCCATAAAAGCAGCATTAGATACGCGGTACAAGTCTCCACAAAAACGTAACAAGCTCTACCAGGAATGGTTTTAATGAGAACAGAACTACCTATACAATCAACGTTGGATTTAGGTATTAAAAGTAAAACTATAGTTAAAGTTTATATACATTTTATTTTTGTATACTGATATATAGAGTATGGTATTATGATCCCTAATTGTAGTAACATCGGAGAACTTTCAGTTGCGGAAGTAGTAATTGTGATACTTACATAGAATGATGGTAGGTATTCGTGCTTTGTAAGTACGAGTGTAATTAGGCAAATGCTCCATTATTAGTACCCATGCTAAATATGAAGTGCTTTGTAGCACGTTGCAGTGTACTATAAAATACATGCATTGTCAAAGTTTTGTTGTATCCTTGCTCTTTTATTGAGGCTATCTTTTTGTTAGTTCAGTTGGGAGATATTACTTATAGAAGCAGAGCAAGCTTGACTTCTCTGTTGACGTACCTCACGTATAGCATGGTCTTTGGTCGATCGATCGATACACAAAGCTCTTTGTATAACAAGGTAGGCTATTTTTATATAAAGTGGAATTTTTCAGAATAGGGTAAGTGGCGGAGCTTCCTCTTTTACGACTTTGGCAACTAGAAAGGACTGAGCAATGCCAAGAGTTACTATTATGTCGAATCATACAATATTATTATTCGTTTTTAGCAAAGGCATGAGGAGACATGTCAACGGAGAGAGTTTTGATTTTAAGGAAATCTTCCACAACAATAGAAAGTAGAGACAGGCTTACAATATTCCTAGTAGAAATGTTAGAATCTCACATTCTAATCCAAATAAATAATTGCGATGTAGGTAGACTAAACACATTGAGTACGATTACAGATTCGAAGTAAATTCAGCACATGGAGAGGAGAAAGTCAGAAAAATAGAATTTACATACAAAACGGTTTAGATCAAGTGAAAGTAGATCTTCAAGTACATTTTCTACGAAGAAAACGTTGTTAATAATAATAATGACAATCCTATTCAAAAGTTAAAAGTGATCGTCACGTTACTACCTACCAAGTATGTACTTGAAAACGATACAGTAAACCAAAAGTCTAACAAGTTTTATTTTCGGATTATAATTTAGAATCTGAGACGAAGAATTCAACCGAGCGAAAGAATTACTTACAAGCTATAGTGACAAAGACTGCATAGCCGCCTCGGCCTGGTTTGTTTGAGATCTTACGAAGAATTTCTAGTTACAAGAAGAAAGCAGAAGAAACTACTGATTTCTACTTCAATTCGTATACTTACCACTTTCTGCCACCATTCCAGTCGTAGGATTTAAGTCGTACTTTCTTTTCTTTGTGCGCATCGTTTGAGAATAATGTTTCTCCCTTGTGATGGTATTTGGTGTATTCCTATGGCTTCTCATCGCATTGATCCCACTTCAAACAAGTCCTGAGTTTGGTAAGTCATTTTTTCCCTATACTTATTTTCGCTATGCTTATTGTTAGTCATTACTTGCTCTCTACTTAATCTAATACAATAACATAATGGTTTTCAGTATTGTAATATTTAGATTGTTGGGCTTGGTAGAGTAGTTTTTAGATTGTAGGCGTCGGTACTTGTTACTACAAATAAAAGTATCCAGTATCTTGCGTCAGAAAAGTTAGTTTGTAAAACCTTTGAAATATAACGCTGAAAAAGACGGTGCCATGTAATAGAATATTCTCTTACGAGAGACACGCGTGCACAAGGCACGACAACATTATTATTATTATGTATGATGTAGGATTTGCATGTTTATTCGTCATCATTTGAGATCAGAAAATTTCACACAACCGACCTATCCTTATTTATGATTTCAACATATTGGCTATACTTTCTCTCGACAATAATTGATCAACGATTATCTATCTGTACTTTAACGGCAATGAGCGCTTTAGTATACACTACAGAGTGTACAAAGTGGAATGTCATGTACAGCACAATGCATTTTGCGTTAATTATAAGACCTGGAAGGCTAAAACATGCCGAGAGTAATTATATTATGCAAGCACGTCTTTGTACATGATGTACGGCAAAGAAAGATCAGAGGACGAGGAATGTGATAAGTTGTGCAATAGTTGCATATAAAATTATTTGTATTTAACTTCATCTTACGTAAAATATTCAAAAGATATACCTATACAAATACGTATATCTTTTTCATATTTTACATAGGTCATATTATTTTACTATAAACGTGACTTTAGGTCCTATAGTCCCGTTTTTAAGAAAACATTTTTGTGCATTCAAATGAATATTTATACCTATACATTATGTATGACGTACTTACGTACTGAGCACTGTGAGTACCTACTATTTTTTCATCTGAACTTGAAACGTAGAACTTTGTTGAACGCGATTTTAAAGTAAAAGTAAATAGTATAAACAATTCAAGGAATGCAGAATGCAAATGACAAAGATAGTAATTAGTACAGATATGCAAGCAAAGTACAAAGGATTCGTAATCTTATTATCTTATCCAGCGAACAAAAGAAATTTCTCCAATCATTAGCACAACGAGGCGAAAGAGGTGGCAATGAAAATGATAAATATTTCTAACAATAAGGCAGTAGCTACTACTAGTTCGTAGCTACATTTCCGCTTCGCTGATATTGGAAACACAAATCAACTCAACAAAATTTGATCATTGTGAGTGAGAGTACCTTGCAGAAAGGAAAATGACTTCAATAAAGACATGAAAGTCCATTCACAGGTTTCCAGTTCAGTTCTCTGATCTCTGCAATTGTAGTGCATGCTTTGCTTCTGCTCTTTCTTCCGTAATATAAACATTATGTACATTTGGTTGTTGTAGGTTGTACGTAGGTTGTTCCCAGAACTGCCTGCTTTATGTCAGCACAACTTGTAATTTGATTCCCAGTACAAAAGAAATACTTCAATACTAAAGTTGAAGGTCTAGATCTAATTAAATTTTATTATCTTTTGTAAGAAGTACAAAAGTACTATCTAACTCTCTTCAATCAGTCTTAACTCTCTTAACACTACACTTGCAGTTCCTACTAAACTCTATTGGAATACTTTTACATACAGATATGGATATAAATTAGAAGATATATAGACAGATTATATTATTAACTATACTGTAGGTTCTGTCATAGAGTTTTTAAGATTACTATACAGAATAGTAACCCGTCCACCCACTTTGCACTTACAAAATACACAGGTAATATTAATTTTACCCAAAAATATTCTTAGAAATACATATAACTAAACAATGATTTGATAAAATAGTTGACTGTTAATGCAGCTCCAGCTCAAGAGGTACCTCACAGCTGCACTTGCTGCACTATACAAGCCTACTTGAAATTAATGACAATTTTTATTGAAATATTGCACAAACACCCTTTGTATTCTGTATATTATACCTTATACTCTCACTATGAATCTTGCATTAATTATTATAACCTTACCATTGAAGTATTGATCAGGGCGATGCGCAATATGAAATGCAACATCTGTAAACAGCCGTTATAAATATCTCAGCACACAGTTCCTTTGATACTAGCTATGTTCACAAATCTAGCAGTACCTTAAGCTATTTGCTATAGTACACACATACAATACAGTTTGTATAAGTACATACAATCTGTATAAGTAATAAAGTTAACTCCTAATCGACACACCTAGGTCATAAGCACAATAAGCAGGTAGTAGTAGATATTCATATTCAGTTTTAATGAATGAAAGAAGCTCTTAATGTACTTATTTACGATTTACTTTTATTTCAGATTACATTAATGTATTAAGTACATCATAAAACATGCGATTTCGAAAATGAAATATTTATTTGATAAAAGATAAGTGCAAATTGCAATAAACAACATAGAAGGTACTTGTATTGCAATGTTGCTTACAAAGCCAATAAACAAGTACTGATTCTACTTAGATCTTACGGTTTCACTTATGTAAGTTTGGTACTTATAAATCTTAGCAGAATAATGAGAAAACTCTAATCTACCTATCTGTAATATATGGAGGCACTCAACACTCTTGATAACGACATTGCCAAGGGTATTGGAGGCACTGATAAAATGCACCATTTTTGTACAATGTGCATTTCTTATGTACAGATAGAAGTATTAACTTCCTTTGTTTTAGAATTACTAAAACATGTGTATAACAAATGGCATTTTACAGATATGTGTCGGAGTTTTTTTAGCTTTGCGTAAAGTGAATTTTATTACATTACATGCATTGTTGTAACAAGAACATCAGTGGCACAGAGACTATTGCAATGATTATAATTAAATTCCTCAGTCTCATGTCATGTCCTTCATTTCCCTTTAAATCGCAGCGGAATACGAGATAGATAACAGAAAAGCCAAGACTCAACCAAAGATACAAAAGTACTTCTTCGTAGAAGTAACTGGTTGTAGTACTTATTGCCTTTGCGACTTGCTACATCTATACTTTAATTTCTGACGTCAATTTGTTTGAAGTTCTTAAAAACCATCATATCATTAATTAAAGCGAACCTCTTTGTATTTCTTACAATGAAATTAAACTTTGCCTTTGGTACAAAAGTAAACATTTACTCTCTGGTTACTTCTTACTTTTATGTGAATGAATGAATGATAGAATGAATGATAGAATGAATGAAAAGATATAAATGTAATTAATGACTTAGGTAACTATGTGTTTGACAGATTGCAACTATCGGTTTGTTCCCGTTTATTAACGAAGCTTTATAATTACAGTACATAATGCTTTGTACAGCCAAGTCATACACAGAGAGCATGACAACATTCATGCATATAGTAAATGATTTTCTATGAATGCATATTAAATTACAAAAAATACGAAACAAAATTTTCCTGACTAGAACAATTTCGAAACTAAAAACTGCTCGAAGGGCTTATATTAAACTTTGTTTCGTATTTTTTGTAATTTAATGTGCATTCATAGAAAATCCTTTACTATATGCAGGAATGTTGTCATGCTCTCTGTGTATGACTTGGCTGTATAAAGCATTCATGTACTGTAATATCATTTTCTCTTGTTAGCACATCCGCTTTTAGATTTGGCTCTATGTGACATAAAATAATATAATATAACGTCTCAAGTGCAACTTCTTCCCGAACGAAAGGAATTTGTCCCTCTCCTTTCAATAATCTTAATTGTTTTATTTATACTCTGGCCTGCTTTATCTTTAAGTTTTACCACTCTGAGTTTTATCACTGATGCCATGCAGATTACGTGCACGCATTATCCTTATTATTAGTGTAGTAATGCAGTGGGAGTGGTAAACTGAAGTCAACATAGAGCTCCTTTATAGCTATTATTTGGTCGTAAATTCTATACCGAAATGTTTTTAGTTTTTTTATTGCTCCTGACTAGTACAAAGACTTACTCTTGCTCAAAATAACTTTGAGGTTATCTTTTTCTTGTTGAGTACATTGTGCACGTAAATAATTTACAAACATGATAAACTCTTATTCAGAGAAGATTGATAAATGTTAGTTATTACAAATGACCACAAACATTATTGATATGCTTGTCAACTTACTAATGGTTCATACTATTTCCTAAGTATTTGTGCATACATGTTATACTTGAATATTGCAGTCGTGCGTGAAATCCGAGCATGCTGTCACCATCAAATCACACTCAAATGTTCGGATCCTCACTCCAAAATTGCAATCATTCAAGCTCGATACGTTGCAGAGCATGGGGATCCCCTTGATACATCATCGGTCGCTAGAGAATCAAAAAATGCTGAAAATGTTCGTGGATCCAAGACCATCAATACTCTGCACAAACCCGTCTCCAAGTCCATAACGTAAGACAATTTAAAAACTATGGATCACTTATTATTCTATATAGCAATATAAGCCATCAGGCAATAAAACTTATGATATTCTGTGATAAATGAAACAAGATTTAAAGTATTAAGTAGTAAAGCATGCTTCCCTGACGAAAGCACTACTTTCAGGGAAAAGTGTTTCGTTATGGTGCAGTAGTCAAAGCTGGCAGAAAAAGCGGCCATTAATGCTCAGGTCGTTTCCCTTATCCCCTCTCAACTATTAACAGTCTCCATATTAATTTGAGATAACCATTACTATTATTATTCATTGCTACATTACCATTCATTCCAATTAATCATAAGGCCATGTCATCAAAATAGTAATAACCAGAAAATCTCCTTGTACACATTTAGTGCATTATACGTCTACTAAGAGAGTGTGGAGACAGTACACAATGTAGAGTAGAATTCTTTAGTTCCCCTAACTTACTTTTATTGCTATGTACTCCACACTTACGATTTTCCCACTAGTCTTATCAAACTAATTATGCATTATATAATTCAAGCATGAACGCTCCAAGAACCCATCAAAATTGCTAGCACTTACAGCGTACACATAAAAGATGTTAATTGATACATTGTTAACACTGAACATGCATTGAAGCTTTACTAGGGAAGAGAAACTCGCCGAATTGCACTAATTTTAATGTGAAACGAGAATTTTTTACAAATAGTAGCTAGAATAAAGAATTTTAAGAATTGAATCTACATGTTCCCAAACTGCCGGCCGGTTATTCGCATCTCTCAAGCTCTTCCACGTCAATAAAGGCTGAAAGAATTTGAGCTATTTGAGTTTAATTAGTTTAGTATTTACACTTCTTCCGAGATGTAAGGTTTTAAAAATTGTTCGTCTATAAAACTTTAGTATATAGCCTCTTCAACCATAAGAATTAATTCTGCATACCACTTCGTTTGCATACTGAACTAGAGGCATTATAGTATAGGCTGATAAACACATACACTTTACATTGCGGGTTCTTTCTTCTTCCCGCATGTACCTATTAAATGAACTGTTTGATCCCACTTAATATGAACTACTAAAACACAGCTGCAATGTTCTTTAGCTTTATGACATATAGGTTTGGCCTTTGGCAACAAAACTTTATGCAAACAAAATACAAGCATACAGATATATACTAATTGTATATGCTTTTATGTTTGTGTTAGACCTACCTGAAGAGTAGGAGTGGTATGCTTTTCATCGGTGATATAACATACATTTTTTGTAACGCAATAAATTTTAGACTTTTGGACTTGGATGTGAAATTCGCACATGACTTCATGCGGAGTGGAAATGAACCCCCTCAACTTAACTCGCCTGACTGGCTTCAGGAACACAGTGCCTTAGAAGAACAACGTCGAAAATACCGTTTGCTTTACCCGAAAGTGACTCCGATTCCAAAAATTCCAAGTGGACTGAATTTTAGCTCGAAACGCGTGATTGAGATGCCTCCGTATGAAATCAACTTCCTCGACAAAGAGACTATATGGAAAGAGCCATTGTTCTCTTTCGATGACAGTGAAATTAGTAAGAGTGAGAGTAATAGTTTGTCTTCCCCTTTCTTCCCTACTTCAAAAAAGTGCATGTCCTACCAACTCTTGAGTAGTACTTCCAGTGCCAGTTTCAAAGCCTCTTCTAAAGACAAGAGCAGTTCTTCCTACCCAAAGGATAAAGAGAATACACCATCGTGGAATTTTCAAGATCTAAGGGCTTATTTCAATCACAGGTAAGCAAAGAAAATCAACTTATTCGCTCTTTCTAAAGTAACAATAGACTTAATGTGTATATAAATATACAGAACACTATTTATATACATAGGTAGGTATACTATGTATTATGTATAGATAGGTATATGAATAATATAAGTCATAAAGTTTCTCTTTCAGTTATATGAAATTTTAGCTAAATAGAGACCCACAAAAAGATCGTATTGATTGCACATATCAGGATTCTCACAATTTTTTTCATGGATGACTGCAGATTTGAGAAATAGTTTTTGTAGATGAGGAAACTTGTTTCTACTATAGTCTACAGATACAAAGACTTTATGTTGTACGTCATGTGTACATATTGTCCTTGCCTTCCGTTGCTTTGGGTAATACAGTATGTGGAGACAGAAGAAAGCTAAAAATTATGACACAATGCTCAATCAGGCAAGGCTTTCATTGTTGACATACAAAGATTCCTCAACTTCCATCCATTCAAAATGTGCGTCCAACCTGAAAACCAGAAGGGTACAACAAAGCAAACACACAGTCTAGAAATCTATTGAATTTATTCCTGTTCATGGACCTTTCTGTAGGAAGTAAATGGCATACAGAATGTGAGATTGTACAAACAACATAACATACTAAAGCACACGACGCAGAAAATCAGAGTCTAGCCAGTTCAGTCAGTCTAAGACTTCACCTATGGTGCATTGTACTGTATTGAATTGCTCACTTATCTTTACTGACCAACACACTAAACATTTATTTGGATTCTTGCCTTGTAGTCCATACGCATTATGTGCGTTTAAGTTGGTCCAATTCCAACTGTAACTGTCATGACCATCTTAGTACACAATAAAAATGCGAATTCAGCAACCTTTGAGTTAGTTCTTAAAGAATTACGGAACTTAAGAACATATTATAAAGGCAAATACCTATTATAATGGAAATAGCAGCTATATAAATAATTTTGCCTCATCATCAAAAGATACAACACCAAAATACCAATGTTAGGTAAATTCAGTTTGTACTTTTGTTAAAGGGATCAGAGTAATTAAATCAGGAGGGTAACAACCTTAGGAATTCCCGACTTGTTTGGATTCATAATATTGGTCTTAACTTCCTCTGTGTAACCATCAGTCGATCTCAGTAACTCAAAGTGAACTGATATTAACTGGTCGACCGATAAAGTAAATACGACTAAAATTCAGCATTTCATTCCTGTGTAGGTTTATGGTTTATTGATTTCTCTGCATGAGACTCCTTTAGTCATTCAGTAAAGACTGCTATTAAACTAAACATACGGCTATATATATATTTATAAATATATTTATATTGGTATATCTATATACTCTTTCAGTTTCATTCTTTTATGTGTTTGGTTTGAGTACATGAGAAAAGAGGTTAATCAACACGTCGAGTTGCAAAGAATGAATGGTAAAGTGGATAGTGGATTGTGCTGACTGAGTCAAGCAATAACTCCTTTTCTCTGCGTGTTGACTTAATATATGATACTCGCTATTAAAGTTGACTTTCACTTCTCTCTCGTTTAGAATTAATGTAAACAACCGATCACGTTTTCCCGCTTGTTCAGGAAGATTTAATATTTATGAGGATTAGGTGGAAATGGAAGGATACAGGCTAACTTTTGCATAAATAAAATATCAACTAGACTACAGTTGTACAGATAGATAAAGAGAGCTATAGCTTTTTCGTTGGATAAAAACGCAGCTGTGAAGAATACTTGTAAAGTATTCTGTGTCCCGTCTAAAGATTTACTTGCTGTGTGTATGATTATCATAGTCATTATATAAGTAGAGTAGAAGTGTATAGCTTTAGGTATATAAATGAACTTTTCTGTATATAGGTAGTCAGGTTCGGTTAGGCAAAAGAGCGGAGTCAGCGAGGGTTGATCCTAACCTTAATTCAGACGCTTACACAGGCACCACCACTCACTGAATGTGGATTTGTAGGGTGCATAAATGGTTACGTGAATATCCAATTGTACCCGAAAGAATATTTTATATGTGGCAGGATACTTTATAGCAGGTTTCAGATTTAATAAGCACGGGCTCAATAGGAAAGAATTTTCCAAGCTTGTATCTCACATGACGGTATGAGATTTAAGTAGTGCCTACCTATTTTAGTTTTCAGAATTTTAATACTAGGATTCAACATTCAAAGTACCTATGTAAATAATTTTGCAATTGCAAACAGAAGTAATAAACGTATTGTGTGTTGGTGTGCAAATAACAAATATTAACTATACACTGTAGACTGTACAATAAGTAATATTCATATTATACAGAATATAGCGAATGTATGTGTTCTACCGCATTGTTAGTTAATTCCAAAAGTAAATTCTCAGAATTTAGAGGAACCATTTGACCGAATTCCCTCCAGTGTAAGATTGGCCCTCACCAAATAAATAATACACTGTGTTTACCCTCGTTTTAATTAATAATGCAACTAAAACGAGTTAGAATTGGAAACGTGAATGATCTAGATTCTAGATCAGAGAGTTCAACATACAGCAGTGTTGCATTGAATTTGGGACAACAGAAAAGTTATATTTGTTCAAATAAGAAATTAACTCACAAAGGATGTATGATGTTTCTAGCTATGTGTAATCATCTAAGTAATACTTCTTTAGTATAAAATTTTAATGAACAATTTATTGTTAAATGTTTATATAGGCACTTTGGATAAGTAACATAATTGAGTGCATCTACTTCATGTGAAAAGAGCGTTTGATGTATGTGGTGCGTTGTACTTAGAATTTACTCTTTTGCTTTTCATGGAAAGTTCCGCTTCCGCTTGTACAGTCAGATAATTTCTATTACAGCAAAGCACACTGCTGGTGTTCCCTTTCGAACTAATTTTGGAAGTTTCACTTCTTTTCTTCTCATTCTTTATTTGCTAGTCTCGATTTGTAAATTTTAACTTATACCTGTACATTACATGCTAAAATAATGATTCATTTTTATAGTATGCTGGTGGAGCAATTACTTTGTTTCTCAAAGTATCCATAATATCATACATAGACAACCTTTATAATGTAGTAACTGCCTACCTAAAGAACCTTTAATTTGGTTTTACAAACAGTTATGCTGCCCTTCAACTAACTTGGACAATTTACTTGGCTTCAATTTTTACTTTCGTTGAGCATGATGTTTCCTGCTGGTATTGTCACTAATCGTAAGTTAGGGGTGTTGTAATACTTGTGTTCATATTTAAGTGCTTTACTGTAGGCTATTGTTACTTTTTACGGTGAATCGGTTATTGTCTCTGTATTTTTAGGAATGAAATTGAACTGTTACGAAGAATAATACATCTAAGCATGATGTATACACAATCACGATGCGTGCTTATAGCATTAATAACTACATTAATATTTTTTTATAACTGCATGTGGCTTATAGTAGTTTTGAATTGTATTCTGAGACAATGGCAACTGAGAGTCAATGTTCCTTTTGTTGTACGTGTTAGTAAATACAAAAATATTGCTCGTAAATATTTTTATGTGTTTATTCTGATAATATTGATATATAATAACAGTATAGCTAGTGCAATTCGTTTATACGTATTGTGACTGTAAAATAATATGTATGGTTAGTGCTGTATCTTGTATACCGATCTGCAGTGAAAGGTTATTTTCTGTGTTTTGTATGACAATATAAAAGTACCGAGATTTCTGACGAGTTGTTATTATATTCCACTCCACATATATTTGAAACACAAAACCCGACAGACTGTATTCAGCTTTTACAATAACATCTTCCCCCCTTGAAAAACTCATTGTAAATCATGTCAAAATGAACGAGCGTCTCTTTCACCATTTCCACCCAATGACAATCGCAATGACGCGTTGCATTTCAATTAGATCGTCATCCGAATCCGTTTCAAAGTTTCAATGCACGTTGTCTTGTGTGTACGTCCGCACTCCATGCTACAAGTTCTGTAGTGTTTTCCATGCAAAAGATATAATCAACTATTATTTGCATGTAAATATGCCTAAGAGCATATAAGGCTCATCTTTCAACCCCAACCCTTTATCACGAGTGCATCTTTATTCTATACTTACAATGGCAGTACAAATACGAGTGTTCTATTCTGTTTCCTTGTTTGTGAATAATTCTAAAAGCATTATGAAACGATATAGTTATAGTCAAGAAAGACGTATAGCGTATCGGTTTAAATATTTTATTTACTTTGTGACCTGACCTCACCCACAGCACGAGCTAGACATATAGGGAAGGACACAATGACAAAATCCAATTTTGTTTTGCCAGCGTAAACGCTTTGTATTACGTAAACGGGAAATATAAGTTAATTCGTTGTCAGACCTTATTAACAATTTTTTTGTACTAAACTTTTTCATTACATAATCTGGTACATATTAAAGTTGTCCTGTTCAGCCACTTGCTGTTGACAACTTGCCAGTTCACGAATTGTACGCAATTATATTATAGGCACCATTGAAAAACAGCATCGTGCATTTATACTATAAAACTTAGAAATTTTTCACACAGAGACAGTAAATGTTTATCACGCAGGATGCGAAAAACATCCATCCCACCAATACTACAAATAATATTGTGGTTATTGACAGTTTTTGTTGTATCAGCAAACTTTCACTAGGTAGTAAAAATGTGCCGGGCTTTGATAGCAGCGGCATAGCAGGTGAAACTCAGCATTGGCAAGCAAGTGCACGTGCTATCCCTACTCAGAAATTACTCTCTCTCTTTATATGGAAATTGAAACGCCCATGAGGGAATAGGACTATCAAAACGAACACAGAGGATACGATTGGGATTCTGTAAAAAGGCAGCAGAAATCAAAGGCTCCATAATATATATAGAATTTAGATTGATATTATTTCCTAAGGGAGTGAGCATTGCGTCCTTTCTAGGTACACACAGCTTAAAACTTTCATAGAAATAAGCAAAGTACTTATAGACAGTAGATCTGTTCCAGGGAATACTCGTTCACGCAATATACACACACTGTTTACTATGTCAAGATTTTATACCTATATACGAAATGCTCAACCAGATGTTTGCTAGAAATGGCTCACAATCGCAAGGATCGAATGAATTTTTTATAACTATAACAATAGTTTGTTCCATTACTAAAAAGAGGCACACACTTTTACCCCAAGCGTTTGAAAGATTGGTATACACACCTGAACCATCCTGTTACCGCATTAGTAGCATCAGAAGTTAAAGTTTCTAGTTTTATTTTAGACAAAATCGATACTTATATATACTTAAGATATAGATAATGCGTAGGTGTTGTATTAAAAATTAATATTGTGTACTCAGACATCAGACATTAACAAAGCAAGGTTTCTAATGAAAAGTTGCTTACATGAATCGCTAGTTTGCTAGTAAGTGTGCACAAACTGCAAAATCTAAAGAAAAGTTTCGCACAATAAATCATGGTTATAAAATTGGTCTCATTTCATTGGTTGGTACAGGTTCATCGCAATTCAGTTCGCAGAAATCATAGGTATGTAGTTTGAAGTTTCAGCAATATAGATACTGATTCTACTATTACGTGGAAAGGTTTATAATAATTGTACATCTTCAGGGCTTCATCCAACCTTTCAAAAACATTTGTAAATGAGAGGGCAATTGACTACGGCTTTGTTTTCAACTCTTTGTGTTTGTAAATGGAAACTGCTCTCTACACATTTATTGTAATGCTACTTATACAAGTTAATGAAATGTTTTGCCGTATTTTACTAAACATTTTTTGTTTAATTATTTGTGAATAGTTTGTTTTTGTGTTCTTTTTTCATCATGCTATGAACAAATTGGGACAACGTGAAATTGTACGAACAACATTCGTTCTTTAATAATGAATTGAAACATGCAAAAAACGGATAACTACCTAGTAAATGCATCTTGCATTCTTTGAATTACAAATAAGAATTACTGGAGAGTTGAAAAAGTGAATGAAAAATAAGAATGAAGTTTCTTTTATTGCATTCAGACTAAGTTGTAATGAAACACTTACTATTAACTTCAAAGGCAAGTTCTATGTTTAGATATCATCATTAATCTTTCAAAAGAAACGTAAGTAATTAGAAATTCTAATTTACAATCTAATAAGTTAGGTACAGACTACAGACTAATATTTTGCGCAGTTGCTAGAAAAAAAAATCATTCACAATGTAATGTATAATGATGGTATGTATATTGCATTGCATGTATTTTCACTAGCACGAATAAAATATTATAATATAGTAGTAACAGTCGTACATTACCATTGAATGAGCATATTTTATTGCGTCGCAGATTTAGACACTTTAATTGACAAAATCTCCTTATTTTGTGCATACTTATTTTGAATTGCTCTAGATTCGTTGTATTGAATTTCATATTAAATAAGCTGTCCATCATACTCAATAGAAATCATCGAACGCAAAGACGCTTGAATACATCCATAGATGAATTGTAGATTTGAGATCTAGTTGAGTGTTAGTCTGGAAAGTCTTCAGTGACTTGTGCTTATGATTTTTTAGCTGGGATTTCAAATTCATATACCCAAATGTATATACCTATTACTATATGAATCCCATAAAACATTTTTGTATATTATGGTATAGTACGTGTGATGCGGTTTTAACTCTTTTAGGTGATGGTACCTTAGTGTTACACAGAGGAGTCGAGGAGAATAAAGCTATAGGGATATGTCTTGTGCGTGTAGGCATATGAAACAAAGACCAGAAGCGGTAAACCATACAAGAACACGAACAACATTAAAATGAACGAACGATCTCATTCATAATATTAAGAGTCATTTTTTGTAACACGATACGTGTACTTGGTATTTTAGTGCATTCTCATTCGTACAGTGGCAAGGCTTTCCACAATCATAAAAAATATCTTACTTGGAATGAACAGGGGCTGTTTTTTATGTTCTCTGAGTGGTTTACAATTCAGATTTCAGGCTGTGCACGTACGGGGCTTATAACTAACTCTTTCTATGTTATTGTTGTAACTGTAAACCTAACCGATTCATCCGGTCTTCTTATGAACGCAGCTAAACGGTCTTATATTTATTATTATTATAGTTTTTCCCTTAAGCAAGCGTTAAAAATATCTATTAATGTGTTATAGCTGTAGCTGTAGTAATAAAGATAGAGCATTGATATCTGTAGCACACGCCTTTGGCTGCTGAAAAACCTTAGCCGAATTCAAAACGACAATAATAAAGTACACAGTTGAATAAAATAATTTCCCTTTCTTTAAAACTAGGTATTAATGTACAGGAAAACCTTGCAGTCTTATTTTGTTCATTCATGAATGTATACTTTTGGTATTAAACGAAATTCATGAACACGTGTGCTTTCTTTTCGTTGTGCCTCTATGCACTTTATTATCAATTTTGGAGATGCGCAGTTCTACTTTCTTTCATGTATTAATGCTTAGCAAACATTTTTCTGGGATAGTTTAGTGAACTATGTATGTTTGATTTTGTCAGTTAAGAAGCGTACTGCAGTACTTTATGAGTTAAATCCATTAGTGCTAATCGTCCCCTTCAAGCATACTACATTAAATTGAAGAATGTTTCAATTTCTTATCTTTATGAATTGAAAGTCTCTAGGAATTGAAAGGGAAATGGCAGTTGCTCATTCAATTACGTTCGAGATGCATTAAGAAAATGTTGTATTACTGTGTGCTTACCATTAACTTTGAAATGCAAAGAGAGTTGTGCAAATACTTTCATCATTACTACTACATTGGTTTACTTATGCACTTGTGGAAATGTAATGGACTTCACATAATGGTTTACCAACCACATTATTGAAGTAAAGTGTACATTATGACTATGAGGAGTATGCTTATTATGCAAGAACATGCCGCTATCGCGTTTAGCTTAATTCACTTAATAATCGTTGTCTACGATTATATTAAGGCAACCAGTCTCACTCCCGTCCAGACCACGTCCACACTCCACCAAAGTAGGTGAAATCTAATTATTGTTGTCATTCTCAATGATGTTGTCAATTAGCACATCCTGTATTTGTCCTCGTTGTAAGTGCCTAGTTGGGTATATTGAGCGCACTTGCAGCTAATAGCAGAGTACATGGACTCATTATCAATTCCTTGGTTATTCGCATGCTTACATAATATGTATTTGGCTACAATTGCTCGTAATCATCAGCAAACCACATTCTCAGGCAGTGCAATGAAAACAATATGATGTCCTAATATCAATAATAGTGCACTTCTATGGGCTCCTCTTTGTTATTATTCTCAGAAATTAAGGAAGAGTAGTATAAAGATAAGGATTGTATATTTCGTTTAAACTAAAAGGTCGAATAAGGTCAGTGAGCAGATTTGATTTAGGCAGGAACAGGAAGATTTTAATTTGAGCTCAGTATAAGTTAAAATTATGGATGGCAATTCGTAAACAGAGTCATAAATGTATGCTATATCAATTATCATGAATGAAATGTCAAATCAGGCAATTAATTTGCTTGGACGTTCATGATAATGTCCATGAATGATGTGTCCACTAGATAGTTTTCAAACAGTTTTATCAAGTCCAGCAATTTCACAAAACTTGAGAAGGCGCTATCAGGTCATTTGCGGAGAATTATTTGCTGAGGTCAACATTTGCACGATATTTGCGCCGAAAGTATTTGCGGCGCAAGTACTTTCGGCACACATAAGTAGCATAGCTACTCCGCAAATATTTGCTCCGAAAATAATGTACCTGTGCAAATAATTCCCTTCACAAATACTACAGATAGGTAACGGAGAAGGCTGCACTTTTTTGTCAATGTACATAGGTAGGTAAGTAGGTATCTATCTGTACTATATCTACCTATATATAGAGTTGACAAAATGTATGAGTATACGAGTACAATCTATCCACGTCAGTAAATATAAAATTGAGTTGAAGTATTTGTATTTTCACATAACTGCAGTACAAGCACATTCTTTTGTCAGCAATGATAAATGCAAATTTCATTTCAATGTCACAGTAATTTATCCTGGAGATGTGAAATTTAAATTGATGCAAGTAGTTTCGTCTAGGGTTAGAAAAGCCCTAGAATAGATTAAATTGATTTGCATATTTTAGCCATTCTTATATATCAGTAGCATTATAGAAAGCACTTATAATAGGTATTGTATATGTGTAGGTACTTAAATAATGGTTACACATAGTGCAATGCCATATCTGTGTGAGTAGAATACTCGAGATTTTTTTCTTGCTGTTAAGTGTGTTGAGACATCTGGGGAAAATTACAAATTGAAGTTAAGTTTTCTATTGTGTATCAGGAAGCTCAGGAAGCATAACTCGAAATATTTTTATTGCTCATAGCTATATAAATGAATGTAACTAAATTGGATTGCTCAACCACAAAAAAATAAGATAGTCTACTACTATACATACTTGTACTTCAGTAAGTAAAAATTACGCTCATTTTCAATTTGGAAAGGGAGAGAAATCCTTTGGGCTGAGGCTAAACATCCATTTGCTTAAGTAGTTTCAATTTCGTCAAGTTCCCAAAGGTAGTAAATAGCACCCCTACAATTCTACTTGACTCATCTGGATTTATTTATGGTACTTCATGCTGATGATGTTCGAAACTTATCCGCTCCCCTTTCCCTGACTTGGTTACTATTCCTTTGCTTGATACCGTTGTTCCAGTGTGACGTTCGTAGAATGAAACATTGCTTTGCGACAAGGACAGAGCTCTAGAAAGAACGAACAGTTGTGGTTTTCATGAGTTGTTATGATGCGACTACTGTCATAATTTACAATTTATTTTTCAGAGCTTCGTAAGGCTTATTGATAGCATTTACTACTTATACATAGTAACTAGCTGAAAACTTTATTGCTATAAACTAGTATATAGTATATACCTATTGAACCCGGTTTTAGTGCATTTAACTAAATTGAATCGTTTTAAATTGTTTCAGATGCAGTGGGAGATCCGAGTGTAATGTCTACTTGCTCCGGAACCAACTGAAAGATCAAGATCTCACACGCGTTTGTCATCTTATGCCAGATGGACGGATTTTCGTAAAGTACCTCTGCTACAACTCTTCTTCAGGTACAAACTTAAATCCACTTACTATAGCCATGCACTTTAAAAGTAAACATTTTCATCCTTTGAAGCTCAGCACGTAGAAGAGGAACTATTTAAGAGTGTACCTCTGAGTTGGGAGAGTAAAATACGTGGTGTAGAATGATAAAGCAAAAAGTAATAGTGCACTGTGTGACACTAAACTCACAAATCTTTCTTTAACGGAAGAGCCCTGAGGAAATCTGTGTGTTGCGGATAAATGACTAACATAAAACTTGTTATGTAACCGGCTCATCTGTGGTTTTAAGTTGTCTTAAGGAACACGTGTGTCACGTTAGTTATGGCAGTACTCCCTCACTCACCCACCTCCATTCATTACCAGCATTTTCTCTATTCACAACTTTACTGTCATTTCAGCTTTACAGAACATCATAACTATTAAGTTCGCTTTGCAACTTCCAGTTTCTGCGTCACTTCTTCAACTAGTGAAGCTTTTGATGTTACACACAGCAATAGTCAAATTTCTTAATCTGTTCCTTAAAGACTGAACAAGTTTCTTAACAAAGCGAACTGCAATGCTTAAGCACAATGATTTTACCTTACTCACGAGCAAAAGCTCAAACGCTAAACTTTTCCATACAAAAGACTTTGATATTACTGAAAGTTTTCAACCCTCCTCGGCTCATAAAATTCAGAAAAATGGAATAGAGAAAAGGAACGTTTTACTACTTGATGTTGCAGTACAACTTTTCAATCATTATGTAGAGGCCGACGATTTTCATGGCAATAAAGAGACTGCATTGCATAACTACCTACTTACTACCAGTTTATTCTGCCAACTTTTATTGTACGAGCTGCGTGCTACAGTAAACTCCGCTTTCTATGCCAAACCATTCATTTTCAAGCTCTACTGTTCAGCTATTACACAATGACTTTCGCCTTCCTCTTTTAAATGATCAAAGCCAAGGCTACGTTACATTCAAAGAATGACTTTTTTCTCAAATGTTTTCATGCGCTCTGGTTACGATATTATAGCCTAGCCAAATTAAAAAATTTATATTGACCACATCAGTAAAATAACTAATATTTTTTCAACGTTGGACATTTTTCCAACTGTATGTGGACTTTATTGTCACAATGTTTGCGTTCATACGTTTGGAAAAGCAAGTGTCTCCAGCTAAATACAGATATATTGTTATTCTCGGTATAATCTTCAATCTTGTCACGAAAAATCTTGTTTTTGTTTTAACTTTTTCCATGAATTTTGACAATGACTTTATAGAAAACTGTCATTTCTTTTGAAGTCACAAGGGGAATAACGTCATGTGAGGTAAAGCTATTGTATTTTTTATCCATTTTATGACAGCAATTTAATGGCTGTAAAATGTTGTCTTTGTGCTGTCATGCCTGTAAGCCCCTTAAGTATGTGTAGGTGGTAATATCAATTTACCCAAGACCCCAAGGCTTAACCAGAAAACAATTTGTACTTGACTTTTGGCTTTTGTGCTTGACGAACAAAAATGTGTACGAGCAATAGTACAAATGTTATAATACTTTCTGTACGATCAACATGGCTATATAGCATGTATATCATGTAACTATCTACGCATCTACACATACATATGCAACATATTTATTTCTGAATGTAAGCTGATAAATTATTATTAAATCAACTCAAGTGAATCATAATAATATATGTCATCTATAGGTATGTTGATAACCATCAAGATCAATCGTACCCAATAATAATGTAATTCCTCTTAACCCGGTTTACTTACATGATATTATGTGACATTTATCATGATCATTGTATACAACCGATTTAGGTCATTAAATCACAAGAACTTACAATTAGATACTATCTGTAGTATATATAAGTGGCGAAGTCAAATATGTACCATGTGAAAAACCAATAAAAGATTACAAGTACCTAGATGTGAATACTTATACCTACTGAGAGGTTTCTTTACGAATCTGTGGCTAACATAAGTATCATTGTAGGTATCATTGAATATAATATACCTATTGCAATTATTTGATTTGAGTTGCCCAAAAGTGGATGTTGCGGTTTGATTTTAAGATTGGTAAAGGCAGCTGGGTTGCTGGAGTGAAAAAACGAGTAGGAGGAACTAATGTATCCTGGTGATGAAGGCTAAAAGTTTCTTCTAATGGTGGTTTAAGCGATGATATTACTAAAGTTAGAAACTTACCTACACCTCATTTTGCCTGGAGTGAAAGCACACATCATTACCACATAATCATAAAGGATGCTTCCTGCCTTGTGATCTTGTCAAGTGTAATGATCTTCGTTCATCATGGTGCAAGTGCACACTTCTAGAGACAAGAGAATTAAGTTACCCTGGGAGTAAATTGCTATGTAGTAATATTTACACGGCAGAATCTGGATGTATTCTGAAACATGCATTGAGTGGTTTAGCTTTCATTCAAGATCATTAGTCCTTTCATTCGAGATTACTTGTTTAGTGAGTCAAGTGGAATCCTTGAGACCAAAAGAGAGTCCCTGTGGTAACTCTCACAGGAAAATAATGGTTGCTAAAAGAAATTCTTTTGTCACATTGACTTCTTGAAAGATGATAGTAGAATAGAGCAATGACACTTGAATCCGGGTGTAAGTGATGCTGAAGCTATGCTGGTGCACACAGAAAGAATTTATTTCCTAGTAATGTATGTACCCTCTTCAGTCTTCCTTCCGTAATATTGTTTCGCAGTCATCTCATCGCAGCGGGATCACTGCGCTACCACCACAACTAAGATGCCCGTGAACCGTATGCTGCTGGTAGTAAATAGGGTAGAAAGGAAAAGAACCGGACGTGAGTGTATTATTTCACACAATATATCGACTTGTACAATTGGATGTTAGAGACAGATAGTAGCCTGACTTGACGTACGTGAATGCAAGAACTCATCTTGAATGGGAATACTACTACTACATTGCACTCGTGCTTATATTTATAATACTCTTAGGAATAGAGATGCATTGTAATGCACTCAACTTTGCCCCAAAGGATGAATAGATAGCTGGGAAATGCCTGTTTTCAAATATATTTAGGTACTTGTTCTCCCTTATCTTCCTGATGTACAAATAGCTTTATAGTTCATTGCAGTATCTGAGTTGTACGAATGAATTCGAACTGAAGGAAGGAAATTGCGCAATAAAAGAACAATTTCTTTCACTGTGATTAAAAACTAAGTTGGTTTATCCGTCGTTTTTTCCGTTTCTACATACAATACAACTTACAAATGTGCATGTACCGCACATTGTACAACCAACTGAGTCAACAATATGTAACTTCAAAACACTTGGAGCGGAAAATTCTGATTGTTTTAAACTATGTATAGCTTAAAATATTCATATATTATAGGTATCCATATTAGGGTCAGAAGGGATTTGACATAGGCGTACAATATTATATAGAAGCTCCTCCACAGTACAAATACAAGTGGTTTGTTATTGAAAGTTGAGAAGACTCCTACTGAATAAAGGCACAATTACAGACAAATAATTGCTAAAAGAAGACATTCGAGCGCGTTATGTGTCCCAATTTCTTTTCCCAATAAAATATACCGTGAAAAGGAGTTTTAATGTTATAGGGAACTATATATAGTTAGTGCAGGATGTGGGATTTCTAGTATTCTCCATGGTCTATCGCTAGTTCTCAAGTCGCAACGCAACTTCAGAATGAAATTGAATTCGACTGCACGATCGTTACGGCGAAAATTCTTGTAAAAGCATATAGTTACAAGATCATTTTTTTCATTTTATTAACTGAACTAAGGGTATGATCTCCATTCCAGATGACGAGCACGTACAGTTTGATGTAAGTTGGCAGTAGTTCCCTCACTATTGTTTTGTAAGGACTTTTATATATCTTAGCTCAGGTACTTCTCATATTTTATCCGATTATAAGTAAGAATCAAAATCTTACTGCATCAGATTTTCACAAGCCGCAGCAGACTAGACATACTTGTCCTAGGTAGTGGTAGAGTCGTACATACTTGCAATACGTCGCATAGATCTGGTTTGGCATGGAATGATGATAAGTGACTACTAATGCCATGAAATGCAATGTGAAAAGTATGTGATGCAATGTTCTTCCATGGTTGGGATGTTGGGAATGGAATCAAGGCAAAAAGGATGAGACCGAAACGAATTTATTGAAAAAGTATAGGTACATAGGTTACATAATGCAGAGAAGCAAATAAAAAATTCAAATACATTGCTTGGTTGGAAGTTGGAGCTGCTTTTAACAAATGATTGCGAACAGTAACATCCTAGCATCCAGTAATACTAAAAGCTATCTACCACACAGATTATGCTCTACAAAAGATTCAATTCGTATTACTTGCGAGAGAATGTCAGACAAGAGAAATGAAATGAAAATGCAGCCATCTCGTATGTCCTGTCCTGTGTATTAGGATCGAGAATTCTTATTCAAAGGGGAATGGTAATATTATGTGTAGTAATATGGCGCATATGGCCTGTTGTCTATTACCATCTCGAATCATAATGTAGGAAAAAATTACAGTAAAACTGTACATTTGTATTCCGGATAGATAGCTGCGTTAGCGAATGATGGCACACGCTTCGTGTTTTCGGGTTCTTGATTGTAATTGGTGGTTCGGCGATAAAATGCAGTCAGATCCACAGATCAGTCAGATATGAGATGACTGTCGGTCTTTGATATTGCTACTGTGTATGTGCAAAGCACGGCAAACCAAGCAACACGTACTATACCAAAGTACATTTGGTAACAATGAAGAGGATCGTTGGTCAGTTTGAAATGTGGAAAAGTCATTCATGGTGTTCACCCCTATTACTCGTTATTTCACAGGTTACTACTATGCTTTGTTCAAGCTTGGATGGTTAAACTGCAGTGTAGCCTTTCAAATTCCCTGTATTAGTTGTTCGTGCCTCGAATCCCTGTTCAGCTGTGTGAGTCCCAGAAGACTCTATTGATTCCGAATTGAAACGAATTCTCGTTTTATTTTGGTGGATACCAACTTTATTTACTGTTTGTATTCCCCAAAGATGGTCACACAACAGATAAGCTCGGAATGTATGTACGTGGTGCCTGTAAAAACAAACTCTGTCAAACACTGAGCTAAGGTTTCATCAAGATGTATTTGTTGGATTCACAAGGTTGTCATTGAAAAACATATATAGTGTCGGCGGGGATTAGAGTTTTTGATGCCACTGACATTGAGAGTGAAAGTACTTCGATTCGAATAGATATCCAGAGGCAGAGGCATTGAAGCGTCTATTCAAGAAAAGTAGTATTTCTAGTTGTACCATATGATACTTATTTTATTCTTCGAACGTGCAAATTCTTATGGAACTATTTTGTAATAAGTATGTGATGCCTACTAGTTGACAAAACGAAACTTTCCTGATAAGTAGCTTAGAATACATTGAAACATTTCATGTTGAAATGCATCCAATATTTACTAAAACTTCCAATGTATGATAAAGTAAACAGTGGGCTTAAGTTTCAATAAACAAATTCTCCAGAAAAGTTCCTGCGAATGAGTTGATATCTTGGCATTGATGAAATGCCAAAACAAAACAAGCTCTATACATAAATCCTACGGTTTGATGGGAAAATAAACAATATTATTTCTCCCTGCAATACAAGATTCAAAAGTGAATCTATCAAACTGTGCACAAGTGTCTGAGTTTGAACCGTAAACTTTAAAATTCTTCTACCATCATTCCATGTTCTAAAAGTGCATCCAGTTGTGGTTCCTCTGCAAAGTAATTTAGATAACTGTCGCATCTTTGAGATAAAAAGCCTATAATTGGCTTATGAATACAAAATAGCTCGTTCTTATAATTCATGGTTTCACTTTCACTCTTTGTTTTGTATTGCTTACTTAGCCGCATCGCAACTCTATTTCCCCATATCATATGTGCCTCTGCATTGCAGTTTGTATTATGGCACGCACTGATTGTGACTATCGTCTGTGTACACACTACACCCAAAGAATTCGTTCGTGTGTTCATTCTCCACACAAAAAGAGTTATTGAGACTAGCATAGAAAAATTCGTTTAAGATTCTTATCCTAATCCCATAACATCAACTAATCTTTATATAATATCAAGGCGTTACAACGTCTGCATTACATATCTCTATACTTCCGACATTCATGTAGTGCGAGTAGCATATTTAATGTGCTTCTTGTTAGAGGCAGAATATCATCTGGTATAACTCTGATATAGTATACATGCCTAGCATAGTGTTATATAAATTACAAGATGAAACTTTTTATTGCACAATAACTTTCATTGTATAAATATATAGGTATACCGTATATCAATAACAAGATTGTGTAGAAATATTATTTCAATATGTGCAGCATTGGGTATAGAAGATAGATATAGAATTTAAGTAGAGCCAGTGTATAGGGTACATCTCCTGTTAACTCAATAAGACACATTATTCTCGTATAATTTTCATTAACATTACAGTTACTTGCACATTCAATTTCAGTTTGCGCTTTGTGTCATATAATTCTATGCATTATTCATGTGTGTGTAATGTTAAGCAAAAATGAATGTTATTTGTAGTCTGTCTGAAGCGTATCGTGCAGAGAATCATTATAGCGGAGCCGTTGGCAATGTTATGAATCTTGATACTTTATCTATTCATGAAGCGTGTTTCCTAATTTCTAGCATAATGCCTACTGCCTACAAAGGTCATATCTGCATATGGATCTTAAATGGGGCAATACAAACAACCATTCACATACAATATTTTTGTATCATATTTTGTTACTATTTTTGTACCCTTGTAAAGCTAAATGGAAAGTGTGGTGTATAATGTGCAGCTATAACTCAATGAATACACAAGAACTTTCTCTATAGCTACAATATACAGCTACACAATTCAATTACATTTGAGTAAAGGAATGACTAGCTCAACGTGACTGCTGAATGATATCATTCCATTCCTTTTACTCGATTGGTTTCAAGAGTCGCAGTCAGAAAACTATTCCTAACATGAATGAATGGTGGGTGGATATCAGGCATTCTACAATCGTAACTTTATGTTAGCAAGAGTCATTTATAACTATCGAAGAGAAAGTTTTGACGATTTACTTATGAATTTCTGGTACATATCAAAGACCATAATATGTATGATTGTAAAAGTAATGGTCTACTGGACATCAGTGATTTCCATCTTTGAATTGGGTGCGTTCAAGTGTACTGTATATATATAGGTTTTATTCGGTATTAGGTATGTGTGTAGTATGTAGGTACATAATTAAGTAAGAAAGGGTACAAAGAGGTTATATTTTATTTGTACACATTACACAGGTAGTAGTTTCGTTAGAGATATTGAGCTTATAGTGTCTGCGTTTGTAAGTTCAAAGTTAGTATCAATTTGGGATCGGTGTGTTTGAAGGTTCTGCTGAATTTGATTTTCGGTTTTACTATATACTATTATCGTCCTTGTGCCACTCTGCGGCCAATATAGTTATTGCGGACATTTAGGCGTTCGTTAATATGATTTTTTTTTCAAAATAACAATTTAAAAAACATTTAGGATAACTAATGTACATATCCTTCATTTTTCACCGCATTTGAAAATGTTTATCCTAGCTAATTTG
>JABASD010002300.1:0-28182 GCA_019776165.1 Pogonognathellus flavescens
TACCAATTACTTCCATTTTCATGCATTTTTAAATGACTTATGGCTGAGCTAATTGAGTAGGAAATCCCAGCTATAGCGAAATGCAAAACTCATCCTTAAGCCCCAGAGCTTCGTTCTTTCGTGGTAGAAGTGGCTCACTCTTGTAATACTTCAGCTTGAGCTTTTCCTCCTTATCCTCCTGACTGTTATTCTTCCTCTTCTTTCTGTTTGTGTGCCTGTAACTCATCTGTCTGTGTGTAGTGTGTAGGCCTTAATGAAAGTACCATAATGCTATAGGTAGAGGATGACTTATAGGCAGCTGCCTATTATCCGTGTAAAGTCTAAAGCCAAAACTGAAGAACCACTGCACAGACTGCACTATAGCCGCCTTCCTGCCTCCAACAACCAACTAAACAAGTTGAGCAAGAGATCTGCGAGTCTGCGAGGAGTTAGAGTGAATACAGGCTATGCATAATCTCTGCCGTGGCAACTGGCCTGTGCCAAGTGCAAACTTACACTGTGTGCATGTAAATGTGTGCGAGATACAGAGCGAGCTTCAAAGAGATGTCCCTAAACACATTTGCGATGTTATGTAAATGAAATTGTGGCAAACAAACCATCATCGGCAGAAAAAATACAAATTCTGCACCGATCGTTTGGCAATTGACTTTGACTAATAATAATATCTCCGGCTGCTCAATTCGCAGCTTCGGCTGTGCCTGAAATTCTTTCTTTGTAACTCTTTCGCCTTCCAGCTCTAGTCAACTGTGTCATGTTCTCTTTCTGCCTTTGCCTTTTTTGCATCAGTGGAATTATAGAGCGGACTGCGAGTACATTGGGCACCCGTTCCTGAAGCAGCAAAGCCGTAGCTACACCTTCACAAAGTGCATAGCCGAGTAGTCGAGTGAAATCGGGCGGATGACGGATTGACGGACGCCAACGGACGGAACGGATGTAACACGTAGAAAACAACAGAGGATTTATGCACTATATCCATTTCAACCACACCAGACACCTTCAAGTGCATTGCGCACTCCAATTCTCTCTCTCGCTTTCTGGACACATCCACCAACAAACCCAATTTCCCTGCAAAACGCCACACTCCGGCCTTTCTCCCTCTAAATTACCCTATCACTCCATGTACAAGCTTTTTGCGCAATTAAATAACACAAATCCTGTTCCAATACTTTTTAAGCTGCCTACATCTCTGCCTGCACCTCTCCCTCCAATCTTATTCTCACCACTTCACTCAAATGCCCTACACAAAGAAAATACTCTTTCGGCCTTTTATGGTTGGACGGCCTTGGATGATTGATTTACCCGTTTCTCATGCATTTCTTCTACTTTTCTGTCCAAATTATATCTAAAATGTTTTATTGTGTTCTAATAACAGTCGTTTCCAGTCTGCCCTTTTAGTCATTTAAACATTTCTCTAGTATTGCCCTTTCCAAGTTATTTTCATGAATCATATACCTGAATACCTATAGGTAGCACAGGTACCTATTCAGAAACTTGCCTATAATATGCTATGACTCGCAAAGAATATTATCGATCACGTCGCTGTTAAATAAATGTGGAACTGGGAAAAAGCATTAAATCATTATTAGCGGAAATGGATTGGTTTCACTTGCAAAAATTACTTCCAGCTTTTCCTGTTTCCTTTATACTGTCGACTGTGTCGCCTCGTTTGGTCCTGTCCTGTTAACTGCGGAGCATACAGGAGAGTTTTTAAGCTAAATTGGTATATTATAAAAGGAGTAATTTGTGGACGCCGCTGTTAAAGACGACAGGTGAGGTTGAGAGTTGTGGAGATGAAGAGTCTGCTGCGGACGTTTGGCAGTATTTGGAAGGACAAGAAAGACGACAACGACCACACAAAGTCGACAGACGGAGTTAATAACATGAAAGGTGAAACTGAGTAGGCAGCTTATTAAAGATTGCTCCATAACTACGTGACGGCAATGGCTACAAGAATCTGGTCGAGAGTAGGAAGGGAGACGATCCGATGTGATGGAATGTTTAATACAAAGTAAAGTACTTTATGAATGACGCATTGCCTGTCATGCCACTCAGTCCTGCCATGGCAGCGGAGCAGTTTATAAAATGGCATTACAAAGTAAGTACAGAAAAGGCAGGAAAGTGAGCACTCTGCGAGAGCACTACCGAGAAATTGTGTACACAATCCGCCACAAGCCATAATTGTAGCCAAATAAAAGCCAAAGCTCTCCTCATCCACACAGATCGAATTGCCATAGAGATGCTCCAAATATTATTACGACATCAGACGTCGCTCTCGTCAAAGTCCTCCGCAGTCCACAAACCATCAACTGCCGTGTAGCCAAACCACAAGCCATCAAGCTCAACTTCTTTAGACTTAGTTAGGCTTTTAGACTTGCACAACAATATTATTCAGCATTATTCCATGTGCTTCTCATGTGTTACGTGAAATATGACGAGTAATCTCATCCATATAGACAGAGGCTCACAGACTCTCACAGCATCGCCACGTCCCACCAGCTCAGAGAGAGCAGATTGTTTCTCTGTTCAATTTGCCATTAAAAGCTGTAAATAATATCGCTGGATGGATGAGATTGGATGGAAATGGGTGGTTGCACAACATCTTGTATTTATTCTACTTTTACTAATCAACCTTAAGCCTTTCTCTCTTTTAACTTTTCAGAGACAGCTTCGTTTGAGCAGTGGCTCAAGCCGGAGGACACACAGCACAGCATTATAACAAACACTGAGAGACTTTCGGGTTACTGTGTTGCATTTCATCCACATCTCCGTCGTCCCTAGAACTCTGTAGGTCTCTGGTACTCTCGCTAGTCTCTATCTCTATACACACAGACTTATCTTGAGTGAGTTCGAGTGTTGTTCAAGGAAGGCTGTATGTGGCGTGTATTGCATTTGCCTGAGACTCTGGATGGAGTTGTAAGTTGTAACTGTTGTGTGTTGAGCGAGCATAGAAGCGGATGAGTGTGGCTACAGGACTTTTGCATGGCTGAGAGTATCGAGTTTTTGGAGTGTTGTGTTGTTGTGTGTTGGGGCTGTTGTGTGTGTTGGAGATGTAGGGAGAGAAGATGTGGAAAGAGTTTGGTGAGTTCGCCCATTTTGAATTCCTAGGTTTGTTCTGACGGCCCACCCGAACAGAAGACGAAGAGAACCCAAGTGGCTACACTCAACCGTCGCCCCCCGTTCAATTTATCAGTCTTTGTCACGCTTGCTCTGAACGATCGTTGCCAACTTTTTCGCAAGCTTTGTATTCCAACTTGATGCTAGATGTTGCCTTCGGTTGAATTCTTCTTCCTCCTTCTTCCTACAAACAGCATCCTCATCCAATACTTTTTCTATCACATTCCAATCTCCTTTTCTTCTTCTCCTCCTTTTCTTCCAAGTCTTCCCAACAACCGTCTCCTTCAACAAACACACCGAGCTCCCTGCCCTTTGCCAAATGCAAATGTAAATAAAATGTACAGGCATAACAATATTATTATCTAATCCAATTTGTAATCCAATCCTCCGATCTCTCTCTCTTTCCAAACACCTTCAAATGTATTCCTTACTCTCTACTCTTAACACTCACAATGTAAACGTGCAGTATGTACGTGAGACTATATGCATATTGCATAGGACTATATTATGGGTTTGCGTAAGTACCATCAGTAAAGTAGTTGTGTGTCATGTGAGACATTCTGTAGCTAAGGTACTCACACACTCACAGAACTCCGGGCATGGTGGATGATGAAATGATGAAATTGTAAAATGAGACGAGAAGGAGAAGAGTGCTCATGTTGTACTTGCGAAATAAATCAACCGGTTAAACGGCGTAGTAGCCAAGAAACGTAGCAAATAGAGATTCTGTGATGTGAACTATGACACGATAACATTAACTGTGAAACCGTGTAAGCAGCAATATAAATAATTACTATGACTAGTAATTACGTGTACTTAAAAATATTATGTCATTGGCCATTGGCGATCTTCATATTCAAATTTAACTATTATTGACATTGCAGCATTTAAAATGCAGTGTACTGTTCATGCTGTATTAAAACAGTAGTTAGTCTAAAAGGTCATAGGTCATGAAGGAGTTGACCGATTGACCCTATATTCGAACTTATCCTTCCCATGGACCACTAGAACATCTGTACCACGTTTGAAGTCAATATCTCAAACCTTTTCTCTGGGTTATCGTGCGAACACACAGACAGACGGACAGAGAGACGTAAAAGGGATTTTTACACAAGAAACTTCTGTTTCTTAATAAATCTCAAATCATAATCATATCAAGTTCCCAGAACTACTTGTGACTTTTGGCTCTGTGAAGAATGTCTCATATTTATTTTATGCACAGCGTGTTGATTTTAATTCCAAATGCTTTGATCTCTCTCAGCCTCAATTCGTGTTCGTCGTGTGTGCACTGCAAAACACGTTTCCGTCATCCTCCACAAACACAAGTCTCACAATTTTATTTATTTTCTCATTTTCTGTGAATATAAAATAAAGACGGAGCAATATTTTCAGCCGAGGTAGAGTAGAATGTGTGTGGAATGACTTAATAGGAAGAAGGAGAGAGAGAGACGGGGAAATGGATGGGAAGTGTGGAGAGTCCACTCTTATCATTTTAATCATTTTTGGCCTAGTAGGAGTAATTAACTGATGGCATATAAATGCATGCTGTACATGCGCTTAACAAAAAATCAATAGAAGATATTCCAGGGGATGTGCACGCAATTACTCTTCCAGTTTCCACTTTTTACTTCTTCCTATATTAATTATCTCGTATGTTCTAAACTCTCAACTAACCTTCCATGTGCCCTGCACTACACACAAACAAATGCAGAGCAATTGAGGAATGCAAAGTAAGAAGAATCATTCGATTTGCTCACCATGCTAAAAACTCCTCCACTCACAATGTCACAATCAGCTCTTTTCATTTCTTATTTCTTCCTGTAAGTGCAAGTGTAATGAGTAATGAGATGTTGTGTTTTATATCAAAGTTGATTTAATAAGAACTAAAACATGCACAAAATAGCAAGGCGAATGTCTTCTAGTGTCATCTGAGAGGATAATGTGCTTAATGTGTCTTCGTCTAACATTTTGTCAATTCATTAGGAGTTCTGTTTTATTTGTTAAAAGAAGAATAATATTAGTTTCATAATCGCAGCATGAAAATTCAAAACTGATTTAATGCAATTGCTTAAAGTGTTAATTAAAATTCAGAACACAATGAATCATATTGTACAATTACTAGCAATATTTATTATTGTATTTATTGCCCTTTGTGCATTACAGTGCATAGTACATAACCAGGAAAAACTATTTTATTACTGTCATACCTTGTGAATGCGATTTAGCAACTAGTGCCAGAACCATAATTATTGAAGGATGCTATCAAAGTATTTTCAGTTGATAATTAGAATTAATGTTTAACCCAATGAACCGGAAATCGTATAATTTTTAAGGTGGTACTGTATTATAATATTACACATTTACACATATCGGTAGATCATGAATGACTGTTCCACATCTTATGTTATTAGGTTCTTCCTTTTACACATATGTAGTCGCAATTCATGTTTTCTGTCTCACTCACTTCATGCTAAATTGACTTGCAATTGAAAAGAAACTACTCACATTAAAAGTTTTCAAATGCTCCATAAAATGCAAACGGCCAAACATCTGTAACTGATAACTGATAAAAACTCTAAATATATGTAAAATACTTTCAACTGTACTCATTAGAAATAATATGTCAGTTTTGATCTATTTTTTGTTATAAATTATATAATATACGTACATGACATAACTTAATGAATATTATACGCATAGGTAAGTTATTAAAATAATTCTGTTATTCAAGAGTGATGATTATAAAGCTTTACTACTTTTAAAGAATGCATTTTGTAGTCGCTACTGTTAATTTTAAAAACCGGCCGGGTGCAAATCGGGCGTACATAACCATCGTAATTTAGTAATATTTCAAAAGTGAAACTTAAGCAACTACGCACTGTTGCAAAATATAAATATGTTTTTGCGATGTTGGAATGCGACCGTTACATGGTACGTACCTTTGCGTCTGTGTCGTCGTTGCTGCTACATAATCAAGCGTCTTTAATTTAAGCAGCTTTAGTTTCGTCATTTAATTTCGAAGTCTATAGATTATGTGTACGGATATAATATCAGTACATGTAATTAGAGTGGAGGCGTCAAAGGTCATGAAGAAGTTCATCGATTGACCCCAACTGAAACTCACACAGGCCCTCATTTAGTAAATGCATTATACCCAAACCATTCTTATGGCTAATAATTGTCCAAAATTGACCTGCCACGTTTGTTACGTCAAAATAATAGCCGACTTTGGTAAACTAGTTTATGCCTTTTATATCTATGCACAGGGTGAATATTTCATCCAATTGCCATTCGAAGTCGACAAGGGCGTAGCCAGCGGGGGTGCACGTGCACCCCACAGAATATGTGAACTTACACTAGATATTTTCAAAAAAACAAGCCAAAAGCATAAAATTTTGCTTCAAAGTAACAAAAAGTATTAAAATTTTTGGCGCTACACGCAAATCAATATTGTTTCTGATTCATTTTAACCTAATTTTTGCTTCAATTTTTGCCCCTGGAAGTCGATTAAACCATAAAATTAAAAACTTTACCCGCCTCTGAGTTATATAAAAATGTCCTTAATAAAAATGAACACATGGGACAATGTGGAAGCAATTACTTTAAGAAGCCACTCCCCGCTGGCAATAAATCATGCACTTCCAATTGCGGTGCTCTATATTTGAATTTAAAATAAAATATGCAACAAAACATTGAACGAAAGGAAGTAGGTAAGCTACACATACATCATATTAGGTATAATTACCCGGACATATCCGGACCGGAAAGTGAACATATTGAATCAATCAATGAATATTGGTTTATTGAGGAGCATACGGCTTTGTGTTTGGCTGGATCCGCTATAAATATGGGTATAAATGAAGCTATAGAGATAGTTAATAGTTGGTTGCTACTCTGTTGGAAGCCGTTGCAGAAAAGACGGAGGATCGGATTTAAATAAATGATTGTGCTAATTATTGGAAATAATTGTGAGGACGGGGAGAAGAGAGGGACAAGGCAGAGTGAGTAAAGCGGGCCGGAGATGACGGACTGGGTGGGCAAGGAGAAAAGTTGGAAGATGAAGTGAAATGAGACTGGAGCGGTTGAGTGCATTAGCGAGGATTGTGTGTGTGTATGATTGGGATTGGGATTGAAGGGAGGAATTGCGGAAGGAAGGAGAGATTCGGGAGATGGTGGACAGCGTGTGTGCTGAAAGGGGTAAATATGATCGGAGTGTTGTGAGTGAAAGGCGCTGAAGATAAGGGAGCGTGTGGCGAGTGTGAAAAGCGGAGACGGTGAGCATTTTGGCAGTCAGTCGGTCGTCGTCTCGTGTGTCAGGATTTCATCCTCCAGACTCTCCAGACTCTCTGCACCACCAGAAGTCTTCTGCCACACTCCCAAAGTCCCAAACACCGTTTCAGTCTTTTCACTCTTTTCAGCCTTTTCCTTCGTTTCGCACTCGACTCGCTGTTCGATGATGTCCGTGTGTCGTTCGCCGCGTCCGATGCGTTGCGCGTTGTTCCGTCTCATTTTTTGTAGCAGTCTTCGCTCTTCTTCTGATGTTCCATGATGATCGTTGTACGTTCGTTGTTGGGTCTTCCATGTCGGGGCTATGCTATGCCATGTTGGAAGAACTGTTGGACGTGTGTGTTGGATTTCGGGATATATGCGATGCATTATTAAAAGTCTCAGTTTTGCTCGTGTCTTCCGAATCTGGAGGTATATTGACTACTGACGATGAGACTGTGAGACTCGGTGGTGGTGGGATAGCAGGAGATTGGGAAAATGATTGGGATTAGACAAGCAACGGGGAAAGAAGGGGAATGAGGAGACGGGGAATGTGGCAACGCCGGCCCCAGAAAGACTTGCCCTCACACACCACGTGACGAAATGTGTAGTTTGTTAGAGCAAGCTATGATGGCGCCAACGACCATTCTTCTGTAAAGTTGTGATAAAATGTCGCTAAAAATTATTTGGTGCAGGATGTAAAGTTGTAGAATAAAAATAAGCATGTAATTAGTAAAAGTGATCTTCAAACTAAGCAGCAATTCTGTACGATATGAATATACGGTAAGCCCAACATCCTTCTTTTTTTATTTCCAGTTAATCAGTGCTTCCAAAATCAGTTTCCAAGAGCTGTCCAAGCCAGCTTACACCATCAACACAATACACTGCCCCATCCAAATTTGCAAAATATTTGCACCTATTTCGTGCACAATCCAGGTGTTGTTTTCACCAGATTAGTTGTTTCTTCGTGTTCCTTCGTATTCAACAGTGAGTACCAATTGTCTTTCACCACACAATCCAAAATTTAAGTCCGTGTTCAGTGAAATTTTCAAAGTGAAATTTTAGAAAAAATCTTTATCCCAACAAGAAGAGAGAAACAGTGTGCTGCCATCTGTAAATACTTAAAATTGTGACTGCTAAACAATCGTTAGCAAATTGCAAGAAATTTTATTTCTAATTCCATTTCAAGTTCATCTCTTCTTCCAAAGCCATTCAGCTGTTCATTTTTGACATTATTTATTGCGTTATGAGCTTGTTGAATGCTGGTTCAGCCCGAGTCTTTATAATTTGTTTTCCTATTGAAATAATACGATGATGTATTTGTGTCTTGTATGTGTATGTATATATATATGTATATAGATATATACATATATATATATACCTTGCGTATATATATACTACAACGATGAATGATGACTGTCATACAACGGCAGTAGTACTAGTCCTTGTCTAGCAGCAGCTAGCAGCTCAGCTTCCCTTCCTCAATATAATATATATAATATGAATGTATGTAGTATCTATATATATATATATCACATAATATATACATATATAATATATTGTATATATATAAACATTAAATAACACTACTTCTACTGCTACAACACAAATACAAAATACAATCTAGCAACAATTTACATCCTTGTATATAATATCAAGTGTAGAAAATCCTACAGTTTTTATGTTTCTCTAGCAGTTAAGAAATTACGTATTTAAGCATTTTAATCTTTTCGTGCAATTTTCAGTCAAGCATTTCATATTTGACATATTTTTTGTAGTCTTTCAATGTAACATGTGTAGTTGTACGCAAGAGTGATGGCAATAAGCATCAACTTCGGATATTATATATATGTTATATGGATATATCTTCGAACATCTAAGCCTCTGCCAATATTGAAATAATATTGTGCAAATAAGTAAGTCATTTTGCAATTAATTTTGAAATAGTAACGTGCTTTGTATTCTAGCTTTGTCAGTCAAAATTATTACTCTTCTTGGAGTAGCCTACAGTCACAAACAACATTCGTCAATTGATTGTAAACACGAAAGTTAGTGTTCGTTTTGAACACAAATTATCGTGGTTTGGTACCAACATATCACAAACAACGATGTCATTTAAAACTAATTTCATTACAAGTCCAATTTGCACACTCGGGACATTTGATAACTGTCAATAAGCAATCAGACTATTTGGCTGCCAACTGCTGTGATTTGTGATTGCAATTTATTCTCAATGTTGTCTGTGTTGATACCGAAATTAAAAACCAATCTTTCAAAATACTTCGCTAATTACAGTTTTAAATGTTGCGTTATTCATGTTTTGATAACGTCAAGGTATCATCAGTGTTTTACAAACTATATTATGATCACAATTAATCTGAATTAAATAACGCTTAAATCCCAACGTTACTAAATCCTACATTCCAGTGTTTGGCATTTACCAATCAGGCACATGTGTATTTCGTGTTATTAATCCCATAAAAAGTCACAAAAAATACAAACAGAAATTACAAAGTGTATTTGCAGACATAGAGAGTATAATTTTCTTCGCCGATTTCAAATTATGTGCAAAAATTGCTGAAAGTGATTGTGTTTAAGGACAACATACATATTAAGTGGACATTGATGTCTATTTAGTTTCTAAAGCAAACTTAATTGGTTTAATTTGCAGATAAAATGATATAAACCGCGAACATGTCACAAAGAGTAAAAAAGCCTGGCCGATCGGAGGAGAGCCAAGGTGAGTCAAAACTTTTATGTATAATTTCTAGCGCGGATGAAGATAAAATGTAACTGACTGCGGTTGAAAAGAAAAGAGTTTTAAATAAGTGTTGTGTTAGTGTTAAGTATTTAAATAGTTGGGATTTGTAGACTGATGAGGTGCATTATGAAAAATGTTTTAGGGAAACGTCGAAAGCGACGTCCCAGCGGCTCCGATCCCGATGAAGAAGGAACTCGGTCTGGGTCGAACTCTGGTGGCAATGGCTCTTTAAGCGGGATGTGGACGCCAAGGCACTTAAGTGACCTAAAAGTTTCTTCCATTTATAATAGAAACTCGGCTGAAGCACCTGCTGAGGTAATCAAAGAAGTAATTGTGGCACACTTTTATTAAAACAAATTATTTTCCATTGGTTCATCGTTTGATTTTGACACTCATTTCATGCCGAATAATTAATTTGTGATGTTAGTTGTACCGCAAAGACCTGATTAGTGCCATGAAGTTGGCGGATAGTGAGCCTTTAACTCCAGAAGAGTATTGGTTGATCACTGACCCTTGGAAACAAGAATGGGAGAAAGGTGTTCAGGTAAACTTCAAACCTCTCCTCCTTCTGTCTCAATCATATCCGCTCGTCTGCTCTCCTCAGTTTTCGTTCTTCTAGTAGTCCATCAGTCTTTTCTCACTAACAATGTCAGCTCCATTCAAAAACACACCAAGTGTAACAAATTCTAACATGTACACCAAAATTCATACACACCTTACCACCCTCCACCTTTCAAAACTGCGTAAGCTCAAAACTCGCTTCGAGCCACCACACAGGTCCAAACCTCCTGGACCGCTCTCACATTAAAATAAACACACTTAGACGTATTTTACCATTATATTTCTTTGGTAAAATTGCACAACTTCAGGTAAACCACAGTTTTTCTAAGCCATCCTTTATTACTTTACTATATTCACTTTTTGGATCAATATTCCGTGTACAAAGATTCAAGGACATGTTGAGCAGACGTCTTTAGAGCTGTGGTGTTCATTCGCTTTGTGTCTTGAAATCCTCGACATGGAATTAACCACAGAATTACATGGCACTCCATTCAACATCGACACACAGACATTTTACTCTACAAAACTGCAGCTAATGCGATACTAATTTTAATTGCCTCTGATCTGTCGTAACTTTCTGTTGTGCTGTAAAGAGACGTGTAAATATGTGAACTTTTCATTGACATGCAGGTTCCAGTCAACCCTGAATCTCTGCCTGAGCCCGAGGTCGTCGTCATATCACCTGTAGCGGACAGAAGTCACGATTTCAGATTGTAACTACCATTTACAACTTCCTCTCTCTTGTCCATATTCATAACTAGTTGCATGTCCAATTTGTGTTTCAATTCGTCGAGTGTTGGAACATTAAAGAAAACTATTGACCCAAGAACTTTTCTATGTTTCAGACCGAAAAAGAAATATGTCAGAGTGACGCACGATGATTTTTTCAACCCTGACTACCACCAATTAGTGTCAACCGCTGCTCGAGCAGAGAAAGTTTGCAGTTATGACCTGGATGATGTGGACGCAGCTTGGTTGGGCTGCTCCAACGCAGACAGACAAATGCAAAATTTCCCTGTCATCTCGGAATTCCTCATGGAACAAGTCGTGGAAGAACTCGAGCTTCAATGTTGGGAGCAAGTTCAAACCATTCTTAAAAGTCAGGAAGGCCTTGGCATCGAGTATGACGAAAATGTCATCTGTGACGTCTGCCGCTCGGTAAAACAATTCACAAAATTACATTTCGCAGTGAATTCAACATTCAACATTCATTACTGTTTTTTGGGTCGCATGTTATGGAAATTTAAAGTTTTGTGATGTTTAGTTACGAAATAATAATGTATTGTTGTTATTTATTAGCCCGAGTCTGAAGAAGGCAATGAAATGGTTTTTTGTGACGCTTGCAATATTTGCGTTCACCAGGCTTGCTATGGTATCACCACAATTCCATCCGGTTCTTGGCTCTGTAGAACTTGCAGTAAGTCTCTTGACGAAGAATAATGAAAGTTCTAAAAGTGGACTCGTTTAATTTATGTTTAATTTCAATGTGATTTTCAGCGTTGAGCATTCGACCACCTTGTGTGCTTTGTCCAAATATGGGAGGTGCGATGAAGGCTACTCGCTCAGGTCACAAATGGGCTCATGTGGCTTGTGCCATTTGGATCCCTGAAGTCAGCATCGGATCCGTTGAAAAAATGGAACCAATCACCAAAATTTCCGCCATTCCTGTAAAAATTAAATATTCATTTGTTTTTTTATGTTTCATCCTCACACATGGTTTGACGCGTCATTATTGTTGCTAACGCTTTTGGGGTTTTTGTACTACAGCAAAGTCGGTGGTCTTTAGTTTGCGTCATTTGCAAGGACAAGACAGGTGCGTGCATTCAATGTTCTGTAAAGACATGCAAAATCGCATACCATGTGACTTGTGCTTTCAAAATTGGTCTGGAGATGAAACCAATCATCGTGGATGAAAATGCCGAGGATGGAATTAAATTAAGAGTAAAATAAATTTAATTTTGTTTTAAGACCATTTTAACTCGTGCGAGCGTAAAGCTAATTGTATTGTTTTTATGACCATGTAGTCGTATTGTGAGAAGCACAGTGTCAAACCTAAAAAAGACAAAGAGAAAGCAACTGAGGAGCAAGACGATGAGAAAAAGAAACCCAGAGCGATGACGGCTGAAGAGCGGAATCAGGCCAGAGCTGAAAAGTAAACAAATCTTCTTCTTTCTCAAACAATTTTAACCCTTTTGTTTTTATTAGCACCAACAACAATAAAAAGCAAAAATCAATGCTATTTTTTCTTTTACGTTTAGACTTCAGCAAATAGAAGCTGAATTTTATAAATATGTGCGATTGAAAGATGTGTCTCAAAACTTGGCCGTGGATATGGACATCGTTACTTTAATTTTTAACTACTGGAAGTTGAAAAGACGGGTTAGAATCTTTTCTTTTTTATGTAACGAGTAACACGAAGTTATAAACGATATGAGCAGAAATTATATTTTTGATTGGAAATTTAGTTGTACTTAACTACAATATTTTTTCTCGTTTAGTCGCTGAATAATAGACCTTTAGTTCCTCCTCGACCTGAGACAACTCATCTTTTGACTCAACAACAAGAACAAGATCTCGAGCAAATGAAAATGTTTGTTCAGCTTCGACAAGATCTTGAAAGAGTAAGAAACTTTTACATTTATTACGTTTGTTGAAATGTTTTTTAAGTTTCCCATGAGTTACTTAAATCTGGGTGTATTGACATTCATTTTTTATTTACATTCACATTTATTATTTTCTTGTGTGACTTTCAGGTACGAAATCTGTGTTACATGGTAAGTCGACGTGAAAAGCTGTCCAGATCCTATTTCCGTCTGAGAGAGCAAGCATTTCAAAAACAGGTGCGTACTAAAGCAAAAAAATTGAATATTTTGTAAAGTGAAATTTTGGGACAAGTGAAATATGTGAAACGATTGAGGCTGGAATGCTTTATGGCAATGAGTTAATTATTTCCTAATTTTTTGCAGGTGGCAATTTTGGGTGATAAATCTCTTGACCTCAGTGGCCTCTCTGCTGACGAAAAAACGGCAATCCTGGATGCAAATCACGGCCCTTCAATTTACGATAAACTTTACTCAAATCCCGGAGTGACAACTAGTTATAAGGACTATGACACGCTCATTAGTTTGATAGCCGGTGTTGAGAAAAAAGACTTGACAAACGGGACTGTGGTAAAACAAAAGAAAGGCAAAGGTGCGAATCCTTACAAAAAGACGTTTGTGAACGGTGCAAGGCGTCGTAATGCGGCTGGAGACAGTTGTTCCAGTGTTAGTGAGAGTGAAAGTGCGCCCACGGCTGCCACTGATGCAACAACAAAAACAGTTTCCGCTAAGAATAAATCCTCAGATGCAGCAGCGTCAAAAGCCGCTTCTTCTTCTGCACCTTCCTCCGCGAAAGAAAAAGAAACACCGTCTCCCCGTAAACCTTTGTCTTACTTATTCGACACGGATTCGAGCACCGACGCTCAAGCCACCAACACTCCCGCAACTGCTGCATCCAAAAAGAAAGCCACTGCGAAGTCAGCGGGTAAATTGCAATCGGGCAAAGGGCGTGGATTGAAACAAATGGAAAAGACTTTGGACAAATCCTCCTCCTCGGAATCAGAATTAGATTTGCCTGCTGTTACTCCCAAATCTGCGGGAATCACTCGCTCCTCAGCAGCAGCAAACAAAAGAGAGTCTGTTCCAATTTATTCGGACACGGAAGATTCCGACGCCTCTGAATCATCCAAAACTCCCGTTGTGACGGCCAAAGGCAATAATAACAGCAATGCAGGTGGAACTCCGAAGGGAGGAGTGAAAGAATCGTCTCCTGTTGTGAAGAAAGGGCGGGGAGGAAAAGGAGCGGGTGCTAAAAGCTCTGTGACCACCACCTCATCCCCTCCCACAAAAGCTGCAGCTTTAAAAACAGCGGGTGTAACCAAAGCAGCAGCAGCGAAGGCCCTCGCAGCTGCAAATCGAGCAGCAGCGGCTGCAGCCACAGCGTCAAAGACGGCCACAACGAAGGCAGCTATTGCAGCGGCAGCTAAAGCAGTGACTGGAGCTGTGGTGAAGGGTGCAAATCTAACTGTGTCCCCGAAATCCGCCGCCGCGGGAGGTGCTGGACGAGGAAGAGGGAAAGGAGGTGGGAGACGAAAAAAAGGATTCGTTTCTTCGGATCTCATTGTTCCTCAAAGAGAGGCAGCCAAGAAAGCCACAGAAAGTATTCGTTCTGTCAAAGGGCGGGCTAAAGATGTGGGTGGGGAATTCCCACCCAGTCCCTCCTCCGCTGGAGCAATCACAACTGAAGCAAAATCATCTTCCTCCAACACCGCAACCACCCCTGCCTCCAACACCATCAAAAAGGAAGAAGAGTCGAGTACCCCAGTTCTTCCGCCTCCCCAGATCCCTCCTGTCTCCTCCTCCAGTGTCACGAAAGATACGAAATCTTCCAAAGAGAAAATGATTTCGTCCAAAGAACTCTCCCAGAGTTTATCAGATTCCGAGAAGGAGAAATCCACGACGAGTTCTTCCGCAACGAAGAAAGGTGGGAAAAGAAAAAGTCCCGAGAGAAAACCAACAGCGGCGAAGAAAAAGAATTCAAAAGCAGCAGCTGCCGCAGAAGCCGCCGCCCTCGCGGCTGCTCTTGCAGCTTCAAGTAAAGTGAAGGATGACGGGAAGGACGAATATGACTTCGATGTGGACACCGGAGAGTCGCCTTCAAAATCTGTGACTTATGTTCCACAACGACAAGCCGCCAAGAAAGCGGCCGAACATATTCGAAGTGGACTTAGCAACATTGTCGCAGCGAGACTCATCATTGAGGATGAGATGGAGGCGGACAGAAAGAAATCCAAGGGAATTAAAAAGAAACCAAATGACGCTTCGGGCTCTGGAGCGGGTAAGTCCCCAACTCATTCTGGAGTCAAGAGTCCCATTGATGATCTCTTCGATGAGTCTCCCACTGCTTCCACCAAAACCGACAGCGAAAAGGCCATCCCAAGCAAATCCAAAGTCAAAGAGAGAACCATAGCCAAAGGTAATTTCATTCAAAACGCAGTCCAAATTTCGTCTTCCAAATATTTTCCAACCTGCAATTCCAGCGACAATACTTCTCTCTAAAAATCACAGCCTCAATCAATTATTTGTATCAACTCTCAATCCCTATTTCCCATCATCCGTCTAAATTCTGAAATTTTACTATTTTATAATGTTACGGTAGTTTTTCATCGTTTGTTGTTCCTTTGAAATGTTTTTTTGGAAATATTCTGCCATATTGGGTAGTTGTATTGTTAATTCCCCTTCTTTCCGCTTCGCGGTTACTTGGTGATAGGGCAGTACTTACAACTTGTGTCGAAGTTCTTGTAAAGAAGCACCTGTGTACTCTTTTGAAGTTTTTTATTGTATGAGCTGTGAATGAGGAGCATCCTGAGGCAAAGTAGTAATGAACTGCGTTGACGTTTGTTTGCGTTGGGTTGGAAAAGGGGACAGTGGGGTTTACAGGATTTGTTTTTGTGATTTTAGGTGGAGTGAAGAATGGGCGTAAGGATTCTGCGATGAGCAAGTCGCCTGGGAAGGAGATTGTGTTGATGCGTGGCGGAGGGGGAGGTTCTTTGGGGAGTGGAGGAGTAAGCAACAACAACAACAACTCTACTTCGAAAGACACAGAGGACTGGCCCTTTCTTGACAAGGGGTCGCAGTCAGGGTGTCGAAGAAGCCGAGAGCGAAGCAGCAGTTCGTCGTCCACCTCCAGCAGCAGCAGCACGAGTGGTTCTTCCTCCTCCAGTCACTCGTCCTCCTCTTCCCGATCGTCTTCAGCGGAAGCATCTGCGTCCCCTCATAATCGCAACAACGACAGCAGCATTCGAGCCTCCTCCGGAGGCCGCAAGAGTCCTCCCGCCGTTCTCAACGCCGCGGCCGCAAAACTCGCTCAACAACACCAAGAAGCCATTACGACGTCAGTGTGCTCCAAGAGCCCCGGCGTCTCGTCGGCTCCAGGTAGGAAGCTTAAAACTTCCGAGCGGAGCCCAGACAATCATCGAATTCGCGCCGAGACTCCTCCGAGAACGGAATCTGGCGGCAAGGGTAGTCGTCGACCCGGTGTGTCTGCACCACGGAGAAATTCAACTCCAAGTTCCAATGCGTCGTCGTCGTCGCCAGAGTCACCACGCAGAAGAACCCCAGCATCTGCCACAGCAACAGCAGGGACAACATCAATCCCTGGAGGAGGAGTCCGGTCCGCCAAGTCGACGTCTCCGAATAATCGAAAGACAGCAGCCGTCAACAACGCAAACAATAGTCGGAGTCCCTCCGTCTCCCGACGTAGGGGTGGAGGAGGTGGGACGAAAACCGCCCAAAATGCGTCGTCAAGAGGTCGTCGTCGTCGCAGCAGCAGTTCCCACTCGGCAGACGACGAATTGTTTACAAGTCCCACCCCGCAGCCCAACTCCGCCCTCACCCCAATCAATAAAAACAACGCCGCAAAAACGAAAGGCCCTCGCAGAACGAGAGAATCACAACAACCGCCACAACGGATGTCAAGTAAAGATGAGAAAGACAGAAATTTCACATCCGGCAAGCCAAGCGTCCAGAACAGCAACTCCACCGATTCTCTCGAGACGCCAGCTCCGCCCAAGACATTAATAAAAGGCCAACTTGATCTCTCGTCTGACTCTGAGCCAGACTCTCACTCAGCCAACGCTAACTCTAACGCTAGTAGTAATAGTAATAAAAATAGCAACGTCACGACCAACAAAAACCTTCCTTTGTCCAAACAACCAACCACCCCCACCTCCAAAGCCGCAACAAAAGAGCGACAAGCGTCAAATAAATCCCCTTGGCCCACCTGCAATTCCACTTCCGCCGAGTTGATTGTTCCGTCTCAACAAGAGAACGAGTCGCACGGGGTCAAATCTGCCAAAGCGAGAAGCAAAGGGGCAGGTGCTCTCTCCGAATCCGAAAACTCGGGGGCAGAAGAGAAGGAAAATTCTCGAAGTGCAGAGCCCGGAGTTGGGGGAGGAGCAGCAATCACAATTCCAACCATCCCCACCACCCCAACTGTCAAAAACAAAGCTTCCAAATCCGTGGCTGCTCTTTCCAACAGCGTTTTGTCTCCGTTGTCTTGCGAGAACAAAGACAAAGATGAAGAGCTTGTATTGTCAAGAATGACGAGTTGTGACACCGAACCAGAGTCGAAACGTGCAAGATTAGACACAAATGCTGAAATTCATCACCACCACCAACAACAGCAGCATCAGCATCATCTCTACAATTCTCCTCACCCCGCAACCACAACAACAACAACACCTCCAGGGGCGGTAACAACCACTACAACCTCAACCACACCTCATCATCATCACCCGGTGGTTGCCAAATCCATATTTTCCCCACCTGGCGCAGGTCGAGATCCGGAAATCCTGGATTTCGATACAGACTTGTACGATTTGGCCCGGAGTGTTACAGAGGAATATTCCCAAGACGAAGATGGTCCTTCGAGTGGCTCTTTGTCTTTTTCGTTCTCCCACGGTTTTCTCAACCGGGAAGACAACAAAGAAGACTCAACTCGGGCTACTTTGAATCTGGTGGAGAAATTGAGATTGCAACACGCTCAAAAGTCCGGGTATCATCGCCCGTCTACGGAGAGCTCTTCAGAGTTTGGAGACACAGCTGACGAACAACCAAGGTCACCATCAGCAGACAAACCCGAATGTCTTGTGGAGTCAACAACCAGCACAACAACGGCGACAAAATCGGAATCTCGAGCTGTGGAGTCCTCTGGAGGATCAGACAAAGGTTTATTCGAAGCCCGGTCTAAATCACCAAGTGTTGTCAGTGTTGTGTCCAATGAGAGTCCGGACCGCTCGAGTAAATCGATACAAGGAGACGAGCGGTGGGTGCCACCAAGCGCCAAAACCCCATCAGGAGCCTCAACTTACACAGAGCAGCAATCAGTACAACTTTCCCCTCACCATCATCATCAACAACAACAGCAACTCCATCATCATCTTTCGCAACAACAACAACAACAACAACAACAGCATGAGCAGAATATGATCCCGCAAATACAAATCCCGGAACATTCTCCAGTTCCTCCGGGAGGAAATCATATGACGACTCATTCTCCCACAATTGTCTCCTCTCGAAAAGACAATTTGAATAGTGAGATGAACAGCCCCGCGGAAATCTCTTTACAACAACACCGAAGAAGAGCTACGTTGGAAGAAGTGGCCGACTCCCCGCATTTCTATCGTGATACAAACAACAAGCAAGTGTTGTACAACAAGGCGGATCCTCCGTTGTCATCTCCGACGATGGTGGCCCAGCAACAGCACGGCATGCACCTGATGCCGAAAGATGAGGCGAACACAAATCTGCTGATGCAACAACAAGCTGGGGAAATGACGAGTCGACAACATCATCAACAGCAACACCATCACCTTCATCAGCAGCAACACGATTTGAGTCGTTCCGGATTATTCAGTCCGCCTCGTCAATTCCAAAGTGATGCGCAAGTGGTGCAGTCGATGACGACGGGGGCGAATATTCCATCAACAGTGGCCATAACAACAACGTGTTCTTTAATTTCACCTCCGTTGCCTCATGCTCGTAATATTTCTCGCGTGGGAGATGTGGTGTCTTCTTTGAATTTCAGTGGGAGTGGGGAGGCGGGAAGGGGCAGTGCATTTTCCAACATTTCTCAACAACACAACCCCAACGCTCAATTTCTTCACGGAACAAACCCCCTTCAGCAATTCTTTCATTCTCAAATCTCGGTTCCAAAAAGTTCTCCTAAATTAATCAACCCCGCCCACTTTTTAACTGCTCAAGCTTCGTCTACAATTCCTAGTTCTTCTTCAGAGTCGCTTTGTATTTCCTCTTCCACAGTCGGATCCACAACAACGACAACCACAAGCGTAGTGTCATCCTCTCCTTCGCCAGTGCTCCAAAGAAGATGTTCAGAACAACTGTTAGCGGACAATTCCCCGGGAGGAGGGTCTAAGGTGAATATGTCTGTAGTTGTGACTCCGAGTATGCCACCTCTGAGCAAACCTCCGCTTACCTCTCCCTCGATTTTGTTGGCGGCAAATAACGTGAAAACAATGACACCGCCTCCACCGCCTCAGTCAACAGTTGCTCAGATAATTGAAAGTGTTGTGAACAATCATTCGTCTGCGTCGTCCTCCGCTTCCAACAACAAGTCAGCTTTATCCTCAGCCCTGTCTTTAGGTTTCAGTACAAATAACATCCCCTCCATTGCTCACTTGGCGTCTGTAGTTAGCGCCTCGAGCAAGTTGCTAGGAAATAGTTCATCCTCGTCAAACAATAACGTTAGTATTCCTAGTGGGAAGTCTCCTTCGTGTCATAATAAACAGCAGCAGCAACAGCTGGGTCAATCAGACCAAGTTGTTTCCGACTTCAGTGCAATTTTGTCGAATAAAACGACGGAGAATATAATTATTCCTACCAAAACTCCCTCTGTGCGGGATACGATTGCTGTTCCATCCAGTAACTCCGTTTCTCCCAAGGGAACCCCTGTGGTTGTTCCCACTCGAGGCAAAAGAGCGTCTACTCCGAGAGCACGTGTTGAAAAAGTGTTGATAAATGCTCGTGAAGTTGAAGAAGTGAGTCCGACGAAAGGAAAAGGGCGCGGAGAAAGAAAAGCAGCAAGTGGAACATCTCCTGGAAGTGGAGGAGGTCGTGGGGCTGCTCAAAAGCCTCCGGCGACACCTCGTAGGGGCGGAGGAGGCCGAGGAGGAAAATCCAAGAACAAAGGAGGAGTCGGTGTGCGGAAAGATCTTGTGGGAACTGTTTACGACATTGACTTGGATGAGTTTGAAGAAAATTCCGAGGAGAAATTCGACTTGCGGATGCTACGCGAAAGACGGAAGTCAAGTGATGTTCATACGGAGAGCAACAAACGTGCGGAGAGTAGTGAAAGTCCGGTGCAGCTGTTGGAAAAATCTTCGGCAGAGCCTCGCTACAGAACGAATTTCGACAACGAAGAGAGTTTAGTAATTGTGGGAGGAGTAGCGGGAGGAGGGAGGAATAGTAATATGGCTTCCACGGGGGTGACTCCTGTGGGTGAAAAAGTTGTTCCTCTCCTTCAAGCTCCTCTTCCGGGTCCTGTGGACATGAGAACGTACAACATGGCTTTAGCTGCTGGAGAACAACTTCAAGATGCTCTTCAGAAAATCGGATTTCCTCACGGAAAAGATCCTAGTGCGGCGGAGATTGCTCAATTGTTCATGGGCACGAGTTCAGGAGCAGGAGTTGCCGGAATGAACGATCTTGAAGAACTTGATAAAACGCTGGAAGCCTTGGCGTCCACACCAAAGTCGTCTGTTCCGGGCAGTTCTTCCTCCCTGCATCACCAACATCTTCATGCTCAACAGCACCAACAGAACCAGCATCAACTGCAACAGCAGCAACAACAACAACAGCAACAAATGCAAATGCAGCAGCAGCAACCGCACCACTCCCAGCCCCAACTACTTCATCCCCAGCAGCAGCAACACGCACAACAACAAAACCTCCATTCTCAGCCGCAGCATCCACATCTGCAGCATCAGCAGCCAGTCAATCATGTGATATCTAGCCAGAAAAATACTCCTAGTGTAGTCCCGGTGATGATGATTTCGGGAAGTGGAGACTCGGGAAGCAGTTTGTCTGCGAAAGAAAGCAATGTGAATGCCACGGCGAGTGCTTCGATGGACGGAGATTCAAGAAATCAGCTGAAGGTGAAGATCAAAGGTCCATTCCTGGATGCGAATTACAGTTCTTCTCATTCTCACAGCATCCCTCGTTCCTCTCCCACGGAAGGAGGAGTAGTCAATTTCCCTGTGCAATCTGAACCTCATCATCATCATCATCCTCATCCCATGATGCCCATGATGAACAACACCTCCAATTTACGGCGCATGCGCAAAAAGGAACTTCTTCGACAATATTGGACTCAGGACATGAATATGGACGGAGGCAGTTCTTTGAATCCTCCTTCGTACGTCATGTCTTCGGAAGGCAACTCTTTGATGGGAATGCCTCCGAGTCATCATCCCATGGCCCATCCATCGCATGGACCTCCTCATCGCTCTGTTATAACAATTCCAAAGGCTGTCGCGTCCATGGCCATCATTCCAACAAAAGACGACTACCGTATGGACAACAGTCCCACCCTGGACAACGGGAATCCTTTGTTTAATTTGACTGACATGACTTCGCAGAGTTTGATGGGAGAAGAAGGAATGGAGGGAATGGGTGGACTTGGAGGAATGGGAGGAGGAAAGGCTCCAGAAAAGAAACGACGCAGCAGAGGGGTTTCTAGAGAAATTGCTGCTTTGGGCATTTTGCCACTTACTGACGAAGGAGGAAGCCGCGAGAGACGAAGAGACAGAAGTGCCACGAGTATCTCCTCCTCCTCCAATCTGGGGTCAGGAGGAACTTCGGATGCAAATGCAAGGAAACGAGGACGAACGAACAGCAGTAAGCCGAGTAGAAGCACTTTCATTCCGCCCACGCTCGTGGAGTCTGAGGACGGGTATCATAACAGTTCCATGAAGGGTAATTCGTACATGGGAAATAACGGGAGTGGCAGTGGCGTGGTGACAACCGTAAATCACCCCACACCCAAGCTGAAAATAAAGTTCGGAGAATTGTGCAGCAGCAGTGGGGGAAGTACGTACCACAGCCATAAGACTGCGGGGCAAAGCAGCAACAGCAACCATCTGAGTGATTCGGATAAAGAAACCCCAAATAAAAAAGCAAAGGGCAGACCTCCGAAAAAGAGGGGCATTTCAGAAATCAATACTCCCGTTGCTCCACCTACAATGGAAGAACTCAAACGACAAAGTATGAAATTCAGAGAAATGGTGATGCAAGAATATGCAGTGGCTGAACGTCGGGAGATTCTTCAATTGACCGGAACAAGAAGACACAAGAAACATAAAAAGAAAGGAGGAGCTGCAGCTGGAGCAGAACAAGAAACAGACGGCAGTTCCTCAACTCGCAGTAAATCCCCCGAAGTTAAAGTTATCACTGAAGGACAAAAACTCATTTTGAGATTTGGAAAATCTCGTTCCTCAACCTCTTCATCCGCAACTACGTCCACCACCACAGGCACCACAGGCACCACAGCAACAACAACAAACACCACGACAACAACATCAACAACCGTGGGCAAAAGTAGTGCTGGTTCCTCTGCTCCGAATAATTCTGCATCTTCGAACGGTGTTCCCGCGTGTAATAATTCGAAAGCGAAGGAAAATGAAGGGGGCGGAGGAGGTTTGAGTGAGGGTGGACTTTTAAATATTAGCAGAACAAATGGTGATTTATTAGCGGGTGAAAATAACGACTCTGGATTCACGGGGAGCAGTGAGGGGAGCACGGGGTTCTATGACAATGCAAAAGTGATCGTGGAGAAACTGTGTGTTGCACCTGGAGAGAAGGGTATTATTAACAATAGTGGAAATTTGTACGGTGACAACAATAGTAATAAGAATCGTAGTATTATTAGTAACACAAAAACGACGACGGGAAATACGGACTTTGATAAAAAGTCGACAACTTGGTGCAGTCCAATTGGGGTGGGGCCTGCGGGGGGAGGAGCTTCATCTGCGACACAGAATTCTACGCCCAGCTCAACTGCTCCTGTTTCCACGAATAAATCAGACGGGTCGAATTCTTCGGGGGCAGTGCCTGTTGGAGGAAACCCTAGTAAAAGCGGGGCTGCGGTAGTTTCCGGCGGAAGTGACAACATTGGTGGAGGTGGGAACAGCAGCAGCAGCAGTGGGAGCAGCAGTTCATCAAGTACGAGTGGTGTGGAAAAAATTATGCCGATTCGACTGAAACTGAGCAGATGTTTCGAAGGCTCGTATTCTCTGCAAAAGAAAAAGGACGGGGAAAGGGAAGGAGCAAATCCGAAACCGTCTGATAGTTGTGAAGTGCGGTGACATTGCGGAGCTCGTCCATTGATTCATCAAAGTAATCAGAACAGTAACAACGTTATGTTAAGTGCGATAGAGTTTTAGACCCACACATTCAAAAATTGCAACAGGTGATTTTATTGTTATTCTTAATCTGCTTATTAGTATCCGTTTTAATTACCGGGAGTTTTTATTCACGCGAAACACAATTATTGACAGACAGAAATCAGACGTGATGAATGATAAAAATGATAATGGCTGAAGGAGAAAATATACAGAACATTATGATTAGTTATTAGGCTAAGCTGAATGATGAATTAATTGCTAAAGTTAACATAAAAGTCAAAAGTGAAGTCACTGCTAAACAATACCACAACAAGACATAATTAAAATGTACACCCACAACAGTCATAATAATATGCATAATGAAACATTACTTAAAATGTAATAAAATGATGATGGTATTATACAAGGTGTAAAAGTATATTACTATTGTTGTTTTTATTAATAAATAAATAATATTAATAAATAATGAAAATGTTACACAAGGGAAGAACTGAAATCTCGCGCCAATTTGAAATTCTCAAATCCACACGTACAAACGACGTTCGTTGATAATGCATAATAGATATTAGATTACATGAAGTGTAGAAAATAATCATAATAATATCGTAAAAGCTAACTAAATATAAATAAATCTTATAAGTGAAGCAAGTGAAGTTTATAAAATAAAAATACACAATACGACGACGGAATACTTGTACTACTACAACAACATTACAGAATAACAAGCTAAGCAAGCCTGCCTCTATTATTGTTAAAATAGTAAGCAAAACTATCGTGTAATATTAGCAATACTAAATCTAATTCTTAAATTATGAGTAGTGACAACAAGTAGTATTTATTAACGATTATTATTATTATTACTCTTATTATTGTTGTTACAACTGTTATCATCATTATGTTATTATTATTCTTAAGTAATATGATTGTTATTATTATTTTCAGTGAGAGAACTATAGCGTTAACTAAAATCTGTATTATAGTACATACCTCTAAGAAGCCTCTTATAATACACTAACGATAAGCTACATATTATATTATATAAATAAATGTAATCAAATGATAAAAATAGACAAGGGAGACGTGTACAACGTCGTCCTGTGAAACCTCGTGTAAGTTGAAGCTGATGTTGACGATGAACATGAAGTGACATTTTAAATAATTCTAACACATAATATACGTCTAGTAGCATAATCTTAAAGTGCAGGTTATTATTATTACGCATCGTCGTATTACATAATAATTGATGAGACTAATTAATTATTATATGAAGTGTGTGAATGTGTACATACTATAAAATAATTAACGAACAACCCAAATAATAATCCACAACTGATTATCATTACCTACATAAATAGAATTATGTACACTCTGTATTATTATTATTGTTGTTGTACTATAATGTATTATCAAATGGGTATAAATACGACTACTCTATTACTACTACTATCATTATTATTACTAATTATTGTTATTATTAATTATTATCATTATTGCTATGTTGTATTATTATTACTATCGATGATTATGATTGTTTAGTTGCGTAACTATTATGTACGACGATGTTAAATAAATGCTAGAGTTGTTTGTAACCATATCTAATAGATTAAAGTATAATTAATTATTGATTGTGTAATTAGTGAGGGTCAAGATGGAGGAGTTGAATGGAGGAATGACGGAGTGTTGTTGTTGTGAGTTGTATTGTATTATTACTTGAATACGTATTGTATATATTGTAGAGGGTTTAACTAGACGGAAGGGATAGGAGGTATTATAGTTGTACTAGTAAAGACAACTGGTTGTTGTTGCGCGTGCGTGCTGACGCGTGGAGCATTGTTGTTATGTATGTACCTCAAAAAAGATAAATGTTGTATTAGGTTACTGACCATTAAATGCTATGCTATCAACACAAGACACACAAAGGAACTTAAAGGCCTTGGTCCAAAACTCATCATCACTCTTTACTACACAAAATCCGTTGTTAATTACGTCGTCTAAATTTAGATGTGCAGTGAATGTGTTAGAAGTAAAAAACAACTCAAAATACGCGTGGCAAACGTTAACAAACGAAAAAATTATTGGCGGTACACGTGTGCGTGGGTGCGGTGGTCATTCGTCTTTTATGACAACAACAAGGTTGTTGTTGTTGTTAGTGTTGTTGTTTTCCACTTGCAACAAGTGTCACACCAACACGTCACACATATTAGCTAAGAATCAAATTCAGAAATATTATCATCATTATTATTGTTGTACAACATCTATTTAACCGAATACAAATACAGTTTAGAACTATTTGACGGGCGAAGTAAAAGTAGAGACAGAGGCAACATCAACAACAACAACGGAACAACAGCCGGACATACATTCTCCGCCACACCACAGCAATATTATAATAATAATATAAAAATATTTATCGTGCGTATAAATCGTAGATGCATTCATTTGGATAAATTATTATGATAACATTTATTATTATAAACTTTGTTCAGTTTTCTCTGGTAACAATGATAAATAATGGAAAAACTTTTCGAAACGTATAATAATAGTAAACTTGACAGAAAAATTGAAAATAACATCTTCGTTTTCTGTGTCAACACTCATTTGCATTCCATTTCACCGTTTCAAAATTACATCCAGACGTCAAATTGAATTGCATGCAACCACTGTGGCAGCAGCATCATTTAAGCATATCAAATCTCCGGCAAACACTTTTGATTTCTAAATTTTGCTTTTCATTGAATGACAAAAATAGTTTTATTCGATAACTGCATAAAACAACTTGTTTTGGGAATATGTGGATGACGTGCCCTAATGCGGTAGATACTGGATAGTAATATCTAACTGTAATAGGATATACTGTCATTGAGATGCCTTAAGTCCATGTTCATGAAAGAAATGATATTAGTACTATCATGCTACGTAATAGCTACACAAGTGCGCTAACAAATAATTTCATTGCATCTTGCACCTCAATAATTATTTTAACAATCAGGTCAGCGGAAAGAAAAATAATCATGGGGTTTCATTAGTTTCAAATATATTTTAGGTTTATCCGTCATTTCATAATCCGTGTTTTTATTTGTTTGGGGGAAAATTTAGCTCAAGTATTAGTCTTTGCTTTTGAGTTATTTGTGTACTACCTATATTTTATTCGCATGTACGTATTACGCTATGGAAAAACAGTTTTATTTTTCAAAACCTCGCTGTAAACCCCGTAGAAAAAATATTTAAACAGTATTTTTACACTTTGTCTGTGCTAGAAAATTATTTTGGACCACCCTTCTAAAAATCGTATAATGGATTACATGAATAAAATTTAAAGTAAAGAGTATTTTTAGCAGAGACGAATTGTAAACTAAAAGATTGAACTGAAGACATTATTGCAGACCTGTTGTTTTTAATTATTAATTATACTAGTTACAGTCAATCGACACAGACAAAAGAAAATTTTAGTATTGAGATTGAGACGGAACACGGGAATAACAGGAAAGGAGCCTTTGTCGTTTCAAGCCATCAAGCCAGGTATGTGTAGTACGTGTGACTTGGGTCTGTCTATATACCGTGCTCAAATGAATCCGGAGAATACGAACCCCGGAAATAAATTCAGCGCGCAACTTACGAATGTTACGATTCTTTCAGATCCTTCTGTCGGAGTTTAATTTGCTACACTTTCAAGTGTTAAGGCATACGTAATTTGTACAATTAACGATAGAAACACATCAAAAAAGAAATATTTTTTGCGATATTTGTAGAAAAGAAGTACAACGTGGCCGCGCAAGTTTGACCCTTCGTGTATCCGCATGTTGCAGGAGATTTACTCCAAAAAGATTGTCTCTCACAATCAGTTCCACACTCAACTCTAATTTCATTCACAGTCAGCAGTTCAACTTCAACTGACGAAGGATATCATCCCCTAAAAACAGCGGAATAAAAATTAGTCATTGCTTTCAGGAAAACTGTAGGTTGGGACAAACCGGACGGGGGATCGTTTCCTATCATTTAATAGGTAGGAAAAACAACACAAAAATGTCAAACTGTTTCTTGTAGGTTGAAACATTCAAATCATCTGTTTTTTATTTAAGTATTGCTTTGTACATGTGCAACAAGACAATCTGTAGCAGTGTGTGTGTAATAACAATTCAATAGTAGGTTAATTCAATCCTCCAATCATTTCACTTCTTCCTTCTTCGTTATTTTTCTTATTCCTGTTTTTCACCATTCAATTGCCATTCCCCTGCCCACTTGTAAACATTAATTAATTAGCTGCCACTAAAATTACTGAATGAAAGGATCGAGGAGCCGTGTGACTAATTACAGCCACGACATTTATTTTAAGTGCTGCAAATCCTGAAGGTACGTTACAGCTGAAGCTGCTTCCGATAAGTAGGAGAAGGAAAGAGTTGGTTTATTTTGTGTTGTTGGTTGTGTTGGTTGATAAGCGTGGTGGAGATAAGAATTAACTGTAAGGATAGGTTAAGTACAAATGCATTAGCAGCTATTTCTTATCGTCCTCTAATTGCAC
>JABASD010002301.1:0-28181 GCA_019776165.1 Pogonognathellus flavescens
TGTTGTGATATAAGTTGCGAACTGTATTGCAGAAGATTTTTCAAACTCAGACGCTACTTTTTTACTCTGTTGCAACAGTTTATTGTTAGTTGAAATTAATAGGGAAAAATAGTTTATAATGAAAAATGACAGTTTAGGATATTTATTTAAGATACATTAACAAAAAATATCCCATAATATATTTATTTATGAGAACTTAAAAAACTGCAGGCTAGATAAATAATAATTATTTTAGATTTTAAATATTTATTCCGAAATGAAGGAATTTTCTTGGAAGCAGAAAAGTAATTGAAATGGAAAATGATGAGATCTACCTAAATACTTTGAAACAAAGGACTCTAAATGTAAGCTACCTTTTTGCTTCCGACCTGTGTTGACATACGCGGGTTAAACTGTAAGTCTCGGACGGAAAGTTTCAAGTTGTTGTATGAAAGGCTATATATTCTGAAATTGTCATCTTCGTAGTATTATATATTCAAAATATATGTTTAATCTTATTACATAGCATAAGATAGAATACAGACAGAGCATCTTGATTCAGTAATTTATTGGGGTGTAGCTGTTGGGAAAATAAATTTGTCTCGTGCAAGGTAGAGAAAGGGAAAATTTAAGCAAAAGAAAATCTCTCGGCTCGGAGAATTTTCACTATCACACAACAGTATGTTATGTGTGCTATTTTTGAACGTCTCCAGTTTACATTCTAACCAAATATAATTTGGACTGAAAAGACTACCTTTTATATTACTTATAAATTTTATAGCTACACACCATATCTCAAAAGCACTGACTGACTCAGTCTCGTCTATGGTTTCTTCAAACTGCACGCCCGTTAGCCCTATTGCTGAAATTCAAAGATGTGTATAACATTTTCACTATTGTGTATTGTGCTTCTACAATTGTATAGATAACACGTATACAACTCCTATAGATACCTACTACGAACTCACTTCTAAGTTTGAAGTTGGAAAAAGTCAGTTTTCGAACTGTCTGTAAGATTAGATGGTAGAGCGGAATTTAATGCAACTAATGCCTCGAGAAAACTCCCATGTCTGTACTTCATGTATTTGCGAGTTGAATGAATGAAAGTTTTCAGCTCAATATCTCACACAGCATTCTGAGTTTATGTAATGTGCCATGCTATGCCATCGTTTTCTCTCTCTCTCTTTTCCCAGTGTATACGTGAATGCTCAGTCCAAACTAAAGTATTAAATAGGAAAGAGAATGAGATAGAATTTCAACTTGTGTTCATTCGACTGTGTACATAAATAAACACTACTGACAACACATATTCACATCCAACTGTGCACAACTACAACATCTACAACAACGACTACAATACCTGTTCATTTACACAACCGTCAGCCTCACAACTACCGCCACTACCACCACCACCAATTGTGTACTCTGCATCTGTGTACTCGTCGTGTACCTACCCAACCAAACCTTTGTATTATTAGCAGTAAATACCCCGAGAAAAGAAGCAGTAGTAGTAGAACATGACTACATGACGTAACAAGAAGTAATACAGTTAGAGTAGTAGGAGTAGTAATAAGTAGTAGTGTGTATGTGTGTGTAACAATGAAAATAGCTGCAAGTGCCAAGCTCAACGAGTCCAGTGGGATGGGCAGAAGGAGAGAAAAGAAAGAGCCGCCCGGCGTCTTCAATTCACTTTATAAAACTCTAAATTTTGAAACAAATACTTAGAGAAGGAAGGAAGCTGGAGAAAGAGGAAAGCGAAGAAGAGGAGCAAGAGGAAATGGATCGATACCTAAGGCTACTACCACTACCACCACCACCACTACTCTTTTCCCTACTACTACTACTACTGCTCCTACTACTACTACTACTACAACTGCTAAGTATTACATGTATAGAACTGGATAATGTTCATGGTCGTCTATTCTATGTATATACATTCGCCTATAGAAGTATTTGTACATACAGCATTCATAGTACACTTAAAAACGTTTATATAGAAGCTGAAGAGAAAGAGCCTAAAACGCTTTACATGAGTTCCTTGTATGGTTTTCTCTGCCTTGAGTCAACTATCCGCCGAATGTGCTACAGCCAGGGTGTATTCCATGTTCTGGAAGTAGTAGGAACTACTTCTGCAGCAGCTACTAGCTAAGTTGGGGCCTCCCCAATCCAATACCTTCACACACACACATACACACAGATGTATGTGCACTTACAAAGTATATCTGTACACATAAGGCGTATATACTCCGCACCTTCAGTCCGGACAAATACTATGTATACGGAGAAATACTTGTAAAACTGGAGAGAAGCAGAGAGAAGTGTCTCGAACCGACTTTCTCCTTTCTGTAGTAGGAGAAAGACTACTACTAGAATTACACACACCACTACCACACACATCGCCACCAACAACGTTCCACCACTAAAACAGAACACAAGCCAAACTACAACTACAACTGCGTTCCTAACAGTTCTCGAGGTAGGTATACGACTATGTTACACTGACAAGTGAACTCGAACTTAGCGAATCTCATCCCATTTTCCCATCCCACATCCTTCTCTATAAATATAAGAGAGAGACAGAGAGTTACCTTCGTTAGGAGTGTAAAATGCATGCAAGGACGACTAGAGGAAATCCACTATAGAAATGCAGAGACAGTCCTGCCTAGAGTCGGTTGTGTGTCTGTGTATATTACCCTTCGCTTATATGCACTGAGCTGGGACTATATAACTTAACAACATCCTGAGACATGCACGACTGTCTTTGCTGTGGATTCCCGTTTGCTACAATCTCCAAGTCTTACACAACAAACACCTTCGCTTGTCTTTCTTTAATCCGAACGCTTTCCTGTGTCTCACAGCAAAAAAATAAAAATCCATGACACAATACACACCACACAACAACATAACAACTCACTCAGTCACTCACTCAGTCTTATAAGGAGTATATAGTGGCTGTGGATCTGAGAAGAACTTAAAAGTACAACTAGTGGGGGTATTGGAGATGCCTCTAGACGACAGATGTTCCTTCCTATATAAATGTGTCCTAGAAGAAAAGGACAGTAGTTTATACATCAGTTGGATGTATTGTATACACATGACGACACAATGTATAGTTTTTCACATTTATATACATTAAGTATATTGCATATTGCATTACTTACGTAAATAAAGCAAAGCACTTTACTTATTGTCGGTTGGTTGGCTGTGTAGCACAGTGTCATCCTATCTTGTCAGGTCGCATAACGACATGTACTTTATAACAGGTGCAATTCAAACTTTCAACTTTTTCACTGAAACAACGAAACGGTCATGAAAAGAAAAGTAGAATAGATGCCGAAACAATTAGACGTAACTGACAAGCTGCTATGAAATAAACGAGAAACGCAGAAGAAAAAGACGCTAAATTGGCGTATCCAATTTCAACATTATACGAGGGATTACTCTGCATTATTTACATGATAATATTTATCTAACTTGTAATACTATGTGTGCCATCACACTGTAAGCAATGTAATGCCGTAATACACAGAGGAGATGGTAAACGTAAAGATCTGTGATACAAACCGCTACACCTGCTAACTGTCTCTACCTAAGCAAAGTACCAGTGTAACGACGAATATTTCACTGAACCTACAACATAATATATTATTTTCTCAGCTTCTTACTTCCTACCAAGGAACACGAAATAAAATTAAACTGTGTAGCAACAAGACAACATTCTTCCATTAACTTAATATCCTTCATGATTTTTACTTGCTTATTATGTAATCTTTCATTATGAATTTAAATTATGTAATTATGTAGCATCTTTCAGAACAATATTATGTAAAATAATACTCTTACGAGTTAGTTTACAATGATTAGTAATTTTTATGTAAGTTGTTATATAAAATCTCTCACAGCAATAATTTACAAAAATATTACGTAAAAAATATATATGATTTTTATTGCTATGATTTTTTTATGCAAGTCGTTATTTCAAATTGAGTCAAAAATTACAACCTTTAAACTAAGTAAGAGTATAATGTTACAGCACATATTATATTGCTCAGACTGATAAGTAGATAGATTATAATTTTGTACGCAAGTTGATATAACAACTTGCGTCAAAAATCATTATATTATTACATCATTACATTTTGACGCACGTTTAAAGTAAGTTGTTTGCATGCATGTAATTATTATTGATACAATATTATGTAAATTAGCGCAAAATTCTACTTCTGGCTGGAATCAAGTTCCATTTGTGATTCACGAAATATTATATGGCAAATACTCACGAATTTGCTTTACTTAGTAACTGATACTTTGTTTTTACATAACTAAATATTCACATGAAAGTATCATTCCCAACAACCATTAAAATTCAATTAGAGTGCTTTAACCCCGTGAATTTAATATGTACAATGAGGCTCAATTATATATAAATGAAATCACAAGGTGATTCGATTAACCGTAACCGGATGCGCTTTAAGTCGCTCAAAGACTTTCTGTGACTACGTTCAAAGACAGGATGCGCATTTCCGACCACTTTGAATGAGTTATTGGAAGAGTCCCGGAGACAATTTCCTGCTGATGTTTCATCTCTATCTTTCAAAGAATATCGCTGTAGAATTCTATCAGACTAAGCACCCAACTCATAAACATGACGAAACAACTACAAATTAGATTTAAAATCCACGTCTGATTTCTCACACATCTAACAAATTCAGATTGACAAACATATTAAATTATATGAAATCAGGACAGCGGTAGAGGTAAAAATGGCATTCCCGTGAAACTCACTGGAGAGAGATGATAAACTACCTACTCGTCTTTGTTCATTGCAGGAGCGTTCTTGTACAACGCTTATTTATGATTCCTACAACGTTGGAGAAATTTCCTTCGTTTCGTGAGATTGTGAGTAGGCACCACGCACAAAAGTATTTAAGTTGAAGAACACTTAAAGATTGTAATTTAAAGATCTTACCTGGAGGTCTGGGTTGTCCTGGAAAGTGTTGTCCAGGCATAGGACCACCACGTGGCGGGCGCATTCCCATGGCTGGACTCATTGAAGGTGAAGAGGAGGAAGGTCCCATTTGCTGACCGAGCTGTGGTGCACCGGGCATATTTTGCATTCCACCAGGCCCTTGTGGTCCTTGAGACATACCGGGACCTGGAGGTCGCATTATTTGTTGTTGTGGATGTTGCTGTGGGTGTTGTTGCTGTGGGTGTTGTTGCTGTGGGTGTTGTTGCTGTTGAAGATGTTGTTGCTGCTGCGGATGTTGTTGCTGTTGCGGATGTTGTTGCTGTTGCGGATGTTGTTGCTGTTGTGGATGTTGCTGTTGTTGTTGAGACGGTGGTCCTGGTTGCATTCCTCTTGGCATTGGTTGTGTCCCGTTGAATCGGTGTGGTGTTCCAGCTCCCCCCATAGGTCGTGGAGGTCCACCGAAATTAGGAGGACCTGCACGAACAACACCGGGACTTGGTCTGGGACCACTGAATTGTGGAGGACCACCGTACGGACGAGGGGCACCTCCTGGACCTTGTGGAGTTGGGCGAACTTGAGGAAAGCCACCCATGGGCCGGACAGATTGTTGTTGCTGTTGTTGAGGTGACATACCCATGCCATGTGCTTGCTGCTGCTGCTGCTGTTGTTGTTGCTGCTGCTCCTCCGTCCCCATAATCGTGTTGAGCATTTTACTTGCAAAGTTAAACATCTTGAAGATTTTTTATCGTTTTCAACTTGAACACCACAACACGGGAAATTTGGTGAAATGATGCAGAATTTTCTATTGTATTATTGTAGTTGGAGTTTTATTGACTTAGAATGTATTATGTTGATTAGTCGTAGCAGTAGAAGTAGAAGTACAGTAGTATTGCCGAAGTGTGAGATATTTACGCAGAGTACGAGTACTGACGCTGCAGTACTTGTAGAATTTGTATATATTTATATGTCGATATTATTTTATTGTGATTTAATTTTAGCAGTGTAGTATTATTAGTGGTACCTACCTAGATCGTAGTATTATGTTGAATAATGATTAAGAAGTAGTCAGAGTAATAATCACGTTAGATTTATTACTTACTACTTTGTGGCTTGAGATTATTTCTTGTGACTGGAAAGAACGTAGCGAAGAGCGTTCGAGGGTTCCAAGGGGAGAGGAAGGGTACTCATCCAGGTGCCCTGTTGGCAGGCCAAGGAGGACCAGTGCCATTCATGGTGCATGAGGCACTTGGGGCAAATAAAACTCTGCCATGAGTCTCTCCAATTGGCAAGGCACGACGGCTGAGATGAAGAGACCAGCCAAAAGCACATCCTCACGATTCCATAGCTAAACCACACTGCAAACGATGAACAGTTTGCTTCGAACTGCCACATGAGAAATTCGGCACAAGAGAAAATTTTGGCGCATGGATCTCTCTCCAGCACATCAGACTACACAAGAACTAACAAAGCATCAAAGAAGCATATTTTCTCCATTATAGAATGCTACACCCGAATAGATTTGAATAGGGAGAGCCTCAGGCTACTATCGATTACGGAAATCCGCGACAACCTCCTCGGCTTTCCGACCTAAAAAATCATTTCGAACGAGGGGGGACTAGAAACCACGGATACATCGCCTCCTCGCATGCAAACGTTCACTTTCGGGGTGTTCACATACTGGGCAAACCACCCGCACCCGGACGTTCTACTTTTCGGAAATAATCGATACGAAAGTTGCCGACAAGGAGGGAAAACAATTTCCCGACTGAGCACGACACTCGACAAAGTCGAACAGATCGAGACTCATCAAGGAACACAGCATTATTATTTGTAAGGAGTTTTCACGTTGTGCTCGTTCAGTGATGCGGCTCTTTACGTTAGCCGACCGAATGCCTATGAAGTTCCCCGAGCAACTCGACGAGAATTTGATCAGCACACGACCAGTTGGTTCCTGCTGCTCTCCTTTCTTCTCACTTTCTTCCACTGTGTGATGTTTAACAACGCTCAACACTTTCCCAGCGCACTCACTCACTTTGTGCTACTTAAACCAATAATATACATCCTACCCTACTCCCGGCGACGATCATCTTCTCCGTAGAACTCCAGCAAACTCTGTCTCTCCATAATATACCTATCTGTCCATGTCTAGCCTCGTCCGGGTCTTTACTTAGGACTTACTCACTATACACACCTACTACACTTACCAGCTACACCACAAACTCAAATATACACTTAGGCTTTCTATACCACGAAAATAATATCCTGTATTTCATACATCCTTTCTACACAACCGGAGTTTCAGTTTTCATCCTGATATACCTATTTTATTGTCGCCGTCATCCTTTCTCCTTCTAATTCTATTTACGGCGTTGCGTCAGCTGGCCAGAAACATAGTCTCGATCTCAATCTACTGCATCCATCGTCTAATCCCAATAGCATTACGTATATCGAACATCTTACATCCCATATACATTCGCAGTGCATATATCTCCCATGTACTAAAACTTAACTTTTGTACAACCACTTTCTCCTTAGCACCACTAGGAAATATCTTTGCCATATTCTACTACGTGTACTCTGTATGCACCACTCGCAGACAAAACTATAACCATTTCCGCAATCAGTCCGCTCATCTGTTCTTTGGTACTTTCTTATGTTTCTCATGGGCCCTGTTTTCATTTTTTCATCGTTTTAACTACTTCCACTGTCACACAAGCACTACACATGATTTTGACTTCCAGCTCTCATCTAATGAACTTTCCCTTTTTAGTCCTGGACAAAGTATTGCACGTCCAGGACATTGCACTCTCAACTTTGTTTAGATAGCGAGCTCCCGCAGAATAGAGTAGAACATAAAATCATTTATATTATTTGGACAGACCTACTCATTCATTTTCTTTAAAATATCAGCTACACAGAATAAATATTTATAATTGCATAATATGAGTATGATGATGCACAAATACTAGTATGGTCATGTTCCAATTTTCTGTTAAATTTCGCAATATTTCAATATAAAAAATCGCATTTGGAATTGTCAAGAGACATCAATTATTAAACAACGGAGTTACTTTATTGAAACGACAAAGCTGTCCGTCCTTCACCATGATAACTTCACGGTTGAGATACTTTGTTCAAATTTAGTATACTTTGTGGGATTCAGTGTGAGGCTAAGTTCTCATTTATTTTTATCATTAATTCTTTTCAATTTATAATAACATATTCATAACTATTATTACAATTCAACAGCAGAGAATCAATTGTTACAAATGCAGTATGTGACCTGCGTCTATCAAAGTATTATTATTATTATTGAAATTGCGAATTGAATAACGATGAAATAGTTTCAATTTTTCAAATCAGCATTGATTATCTGAGTGTAAACATAGCTGTTTTAATATGATATAATATTAATAATTTGAAAATTTAAGATTACATTATTTTATTGTCTGCGTAATATTATTTATATTTAGGACAACGGGATAAATGACAAAAAATTATGCATAAGATTAAAAAGATTGTTACCAAAAATGACTGGTTAAATACAAATCCTAAGCAGAGCAATGTATCGTCCATTTGTAATGATATGTCCTCCTACCTTATATTTGATAACAAACACATTCATCAGCAGAATGTTTATTTATTTCCATGCTTTACTAATGAATTCTGCGAATACTTTCTAAAGCAACATTACAATAGCCTTAGGCTGTTACCTTATGTAGTAGGTACCGACCCAAGCACTGACATACCCGGAAGACTTGTTTCATCACACAGAAGATACACCGCAGCACAACTTACTGCTTCCTCAAAGAAACTTACAAAGTCACACAATATAAGACTACTTTGCCCTATGACTGACTTTGCAATGTTTGTTTGATGTATTAATAAATATTACAGTTTAAAATGTTCGCATAGAAAACTTTGACTATATCATAATATTTTGCTTGCCAGTAAAAAATTATTACACATTAGACTCCAAATGACTATTAAGCAGTTGTGATGACGCTATATGCATGGAAATATGATTAAGCTAGAGTTGTGAATATATTGCATAATATAATGTAATATAGTAAGTATTATATATAGAGCGAATGGTCTAGATGTATTATGATAGTAGTATTACAGCCATATAACTGAAAGCAGAATGATTATTAGTGCGAGGTGAAAGTGGTCTTCCTGGTGAGACTTTTCCGGGATTCTTATAATATTTCAGAGAATTAGAAACAATCTCTTGTGTATTCAGAGGGAAGACTATAATTGATGTATTATGCGTATCTTTGTATATCTGGTTAAATAGAACTAAAGTTTTGCAGGGAAATTCGTTCCTCTTTGTTATAATAGACATAACTCAAAAGAGAAAGCCTAACCAGTTCTGCACTGTACTACTGCATGCGTAATAAAAATGTTGTACATTACATTGTTGATATCGCCTAGTTTATTATTCACTGTTTTTGTTATTTATAAAACAAAGGGGTATTAACTACAAAGCCCAGTGTTGTCTCACTTTACTACCACACATGATTTTCACTGTATGCAACAAGATTTAAGAAAACTGGTGCAATGCGATATAATTTTGTTTTACATTTAAAATAGGTAACTATAATCTCATAGGATGATCGAATGCATTTATTAATATGATTAATTAATTTGCAATCAAATACAATTAGTTAGAAATATTTACAAAACTATATGTGCTCTTTTAAATAGTTTATCAAATATATTAAGGAAAGTGAAAGTAGTAAGTACATAAAATATGGGATAAATCAATGTAAAAATGATTACATTGAAAAAAGTAGGCATTTAAATACTACATGGGTCATAAGTTTTTAAACTACAAATAAAAGCTTCTCGTAGACAAACATTCCTTTCTGTTGGATTTAATATTAGCATGAACTACTCAAAGAAGATTTAACGACAAGAATGATTCATAACTGAATTTAAAGTATTTATGGATGTTTGTAAGCTTTGATAGTTTATAAAATCTATACTTTATATATTCCTAAATACATTGACCAAACAAAACAATTTTCTTAGTTTTCAAAACTATGTATTACTTTGTTTCCACTTCCCTTGGAAAACATCGTAAGTAGCAAGTAGTAGCAATAAAATGTAACAAAATAATAAGTGGGAAGCTATTCAGAAGAATGATTCTCCACTAACTGGAGCATTGTACAATTTGTATTACATCGAGAGTGTGGTTTGTTGGGTTGTAATGTGGAACTGTAAAGTTCAATCCAGTTAAAAAAGGAACTGGTATATTGGAATTTATTTATGTTGGGCTGAATGGCTGGAAGACGACAATGTTGATGATGATGATATACTTTTCCCCTGTCACGTATAAAGCCGGTGTAAGTGATTGTGTGAGCTGTGCTTTGCTGACCTTCGTGAAAATTTTCGGGAGAGTCGACGTGGAGCGGAGAAACTCGATGAAAGCCGAATTTCTTTTGCGTGTGTACGTAACGGAACTGCTGTGAGGTTTATTGTCGACTGGGCTCTGTGGAAGTAGCATTAGCTTTTGTTGCTCTTTATTTTTGCACTGAAATTGTTGTTCCTGAAACAGATTGACATCTAATATTCAGTAAGCCATGACGCATAATAATTCGACTGTAGGCCAAAGTGCAATTGTCCTACAACCACATTCACATAATAAGACTGCTAATTCTTCCTCTCCAGTGAGCCAAAGTTTATCACAGAGCAACCAACATTCCTCATCCTTCAATTTATTAGAAACAACCACAAACCCTGCAACAAAAGACACCTTATTGGTTCTTTTCACTCTTACTCTTGTTTCCGTTATGCTCTTTTTCACTTTGTACTTTTGGAGAAAGCATCGCTACAGACCTCTGGCCACTTTGTACAAGTAAGTGACATCAAAAATTAAAATTAATGAGCTGCATCAGTCATTTCTAACTTTGTCTATAGCTATTTATTGAAAAATCCTTCAATTAGGGCTAAACCACACAGAAAAGAAAGTAGGTAGCACAAGAAAACTTTGCAGATGGAATAAATCAATTATTTAGACGCATTATGTTAGACGTAGGCCAAGTATTGATAAAAGTAAAAGTATTCTACCCTCTCGTATACACAGTCTGGGATTTATTTCTTATTCTATTTCCACTTAATCTATTTTCATCTTTATGTTGACTTACTTAGAAAAGAATATGCTACAAAATGTTTAATGGATATATTAGTAATAATAATTACTCTTTTATTCTGCAGGTTGGAAGAATATCGCTATTCTCGACTGAGCCAAAACGAGATGGAAGTTGACAGTGTTGTTTTCTACAGTGACAGTCTGGCTCCGGAACAACCGCATAATAACGAACATGTTTGCAATGAAGTCGATAATGTAAGTTGATGTTAAAAAACCGTATTAGGTATTCAGTTTCAGTTCTAACTTCCATAAAAGTCAGTTTTAATCAATGAACAAAGTTTCTTGTACTATTACGGCTAGGGTCGTTATAACTTAGGTATATATACACGTCTTTTGTAATCATTTGCATATAAATGCAATCTTCAATGAGATTTTATTACATAGCAAAGTCAGGTAGAATACTATATTGTAGCCCTGGTTATAATTATATTATAAGTAACTAAACCCAGTAGTCCCAAGAAATATTGCTGATTTAATTAACATCTCATTTTACTTTGATGCTTATTTACATAAAAGACACTTCTGTGCACAAATTAACTTTTACGCTGACACAAACAAAGCAAGGGAAATTACACTACGCGTTTCAAAGAGAAGCTACATTTCATTATCACTACCTACATCCTTCACTACGGAAATAGCAACTTTCAGTTCGGTTACTACTGCAACGATGCCTTTGGGATCCATTTCCTGAACATAAAATTTTACTTTTTGTGCGTATCTAACTACAGAAATGTGACTCAAACAAAAGCATTCAGAAAAGATGAGGCAATTATTCTGACGTGAAATAGAGATTTCCAAAGAATTTCAAAGGCGAACACCTGTTACTTTGGAATAAAAGCATACATATATATATATATAAATATAGGGCTAAGTAATATTCTATAAGAGTAATACACATTACAGATTTTTGCATGGTATAATGCTGTCAAAGAATTACACGCATATTATTTGCATTAAAATTAAAGCCAAAAAAACCCAATGGTCTGAAGAAATGAACCAATTTCTTCAGAATACTTATTATTGCTATAAAAGATGTACCCAGTCCCAACTGCGCTTGTCGTACCTGATACAGAGTGGGAGTGAGCAGGAACGATGATATCGGGATACTAGTAATGGATGAATGACACTGTGTCCCGTGTTATGTAGGTTAGCTATACATGCACAAAACATCATTGTGAATATACTCATCACAGCAGTAACAGGTGTCATGCCCAATCATCATGTAATATTTTTGACCAAAATAAACCCTACAAAATGATGAAATCGTTTTATCAAAGAAATGCATGAATCGAAGTATATACGTAATGGTATTACTATGGTACTGAAACTCATGGTGAGAGTGAGATACTGTGTACATATCATATAGTAGTAACGTATACATATTAGCATTTCATAGTAGCAGTCGTAGTCGTGCAACGACTATGAACTGATGCTTGCAATTCATTGCATGAAAATTGTATTAGGATGATAACTTTTATTTATTAATTTAATGTAAGTTCTTCTATATGTTTCCTATTGAGAAAAACATTTCCAGTTAATCCATGGTACAAAAATTAAATATATATTTAATATGAACACGAGCTGTTAACCAAAATAGAAAGTATTAAAATGCACGTGTAATTTTAGCGCATAGTGTTGCTTGTTGATAAAGTGCAAGCAAGTGTTAGGATTTACATTAAGATTAGTCAATGTTATGTGTTATACTAGTATGCAATATTATGCTATGCTATTAGTTATCATAATTGTGAATATTATTTGCAATAGGTGAAAGCGGCAACTCTTCACGTTGAAACGGATTCGCTGATTACAATACCGAATTGCACATCTCAAGTGGTGCCGAATTTGAAAGAGAATTCTGGTAAACCAAAAACAAGTGTTACGTATGACGAAATGTCGGATGAGGTGAGAATGTGTCCTTAAACTAATGGACTCATACAAAGTTATAACTTATTTAATGATTTCTTTGTATTTTGAGTGGTTTCTAATACTCTTCGGTGACTTTCAGGATCTGCTGCAGTAAATATCTGTGCAAAGGTTGACTTTCACATTGAAGAACCAATTTATGGTTGGATAGTTGAAGTAATGGCTGAAAGATTTACAACTCTATCTGGTACCTTACCTACCTCTCTAAAAATATTAAATGAATATTATTACAATTACAAACAATTCCACCGTATACCCTTTGCATGATCGAAGATAGGCATGGGTGTAAATACTGAATTAGACTCACTTGGACACTTTAACTCATTAATTTAAAACTAAGACTATTATGGACAACCACAATTACATGGAAATCACAACGTATTTAGTAATAGAAATAATATGCATTTACTATTCTATAATTTAATACCTACAAACCATTTTACATATTATCATAATGTTATATAACAATGACTACCTACATTGAGCTATCTATATAAATGTTTAACTTTCTTCAGAATGACTAATTGCAGAAATTATAAGAAACAATCCGGGAAGTGTTATATATTTAGAGAAATTTTGATGCAATGATAAACTGTTTTTATCCCATAGTTTACTAATTCATAAATATGCGACATTCAAACCTAACACGTACGTGAGCTAAACAATTTATTGTACTATTTCTCTTGTCAGTTTAATAAAATATATATCCTTATAGTAAATAAAACATGATCGAGCTATCTATAATATCTAATGTCAAAGCATCTGCGTTTTCATTGACTGAAGCATTCATCTCATGCATACAACTAATAATAATATTAGCATATCAAAAGTCATACAATAATGTGAAAGCCATTAGCCATTGCTAATTAACTTACACCTACACAGTGAAAGGATGATTCATTCCGATGCTCCTACACATGGGAATACCCTTTGATAAAACATTAAAATGAGTAAATGCAATGCTTCGATCCCTAGAGAAATAAAATGAATCTGCATGGTTTAAATTTAAGCTTTCAAAATTACGCAATATAAATCTACATGATTAATAAATAATAATAATAACCATAGAATACACCAAACACAGAAAATTGTTGCATACAAATGATTTTGCAGACTTTATTTTGCATAATTCAATATGTTCTACACAGTTGCCTACATTTTAAAAGAGTAAAACATCGTCATAATATACCAGCAATCTTGTAATTTTGTATCGAAGCTCAACTCGGGGTGAGAAGATACTGAAAATCTCATAACGTTGACAGTTAAATTATTTCTAATTCAATAATATTATTTAAGTATTACATAGGATTTCAACTTTTAAGTCTAGTTGTAACTTATCATTTACATTAGGTACTGCTCAATACATAGACCGCAAATAATTGAATCTCAAAATGAAGTCACTTAAAATCTAGAATAATGTATAACATACAGGACGAGATATCACCACATTTAAATCAATTTTAAAATCTCAGTAAACGATATAGGTATTTACTTTCTAACTGGAATTATTAATAACTCTTACTCCACACAAAAAGGGTTTAAGAAAACCATTTTGATAAAGTGCAAATATGTGTTCTTGTATCCGTATGTAAATGCATATTATATCAGTTGCAACGCTTATACTTACAAGTCATGAATATGACAGCAATTTTATCGATTTTCATTGTAGCTACCAATATTTAAAGCCCAATCTTGAACTATGTATCATTTAGAGAGCACTGAAGCCATCAGCCATACTGTTATAATATTTTTGTGTGTATGGCGTAGTAACATTTTGCAATTTGTATTGATATTACACCAAAGCGTTAAAAATATTTACAAGGTTACTGATTTTCTTTGCATGTTGCACTTCTTACTAAGGTAGACAATTACCATCACAAACAAGTTACGGAATACAGCGATTAACTATTATGGGCTATATTTTTAATCTTGTCATATTAGCTACTCTTTTAAACTTCGAAGATCTAATACATTTTATAATACGATTGCAATAGCAAATTAATCAGCTATTTTTATCATCCGCCGGTGCGTCAGAAATAGACTTATCTAGAGATTCTACAATATACTGCCGTAGTAATATTTATAACAATATTGCATTGCCTGAGGTTGCCGATAAAATTACGAATAACTTTTTGTATAATTTTATACATATACCCTGATTGTATTGCTTATTACTGTACTGTCACGTTAAATGTTGATAAGTTATTATATATTCTTTATATTTTACTAAACTATTACATTTTTTTTTAACATTTTTCTAACTCTAGAACATAATACGTTAATGGCACAACCAAACATTAAGCACACGAGGTGAACTAGGTGAATGCTACTATCAATATACAGATAATCATGGCATTTAAAAACTTATCACGTTTAGACTACGTTACATTAATACATAATAGTAATACATAATATAAGTTCTGTCTCATGATATTAACAGCACATATGTATCAATAAAAACATTTTAACTAACCGCATTTTTATTTACAATCGCCAAAGTGAGATTCAATAAACTGAGGTGCAATTGAATCTTTGCAGTTTGCACCCTTTTATAGAATTATTCATCGAAGGTTAGCTTAAGCTACACTAAACTGCCCAAAATGTATATGGCATAACCAGATGAGATCACGACCAAACAACAAGCATACTTTATGGAATGGGAAGGCAATTCATAAAACAGGTAAACGAGATCTGGTATACTTTTGAACACTTGAAAGCGGTTTTTTGCTATTGAAATTCATTTCAGCTGCTTGCACAGAGTCCGTGCTTTGAAAGAAGAAATAATGTACATTGTTCAGTGAAATAACGGACACGGAATCTTCTTAAATAATATAATCACACCCAATATATATATATATATATTAATTAATTAATCATATATATAATAATTAATATAATTTACCAAAATCATTTTAAGATTAATCATGTAAATAATATACCATTACGTAAATTTATAGTCTGATAACAAATTCAATGACTCTATATACTGTCTATACTGTGTAATCGTGGCTAAATAATACACATAACTCTTCACAACGATCATATTAACATATCACAAATTTGCACACAATATATAAAATTTTGCAAGTAATGTAATAATGAATAACATACCTAATATTAGTATTTGAAATTGTAGAAAAACATTAATAGAGCTAATAGAAATAGGAATACAGTGAAACTGGGTATTCAAGAATTGTACCCGTGAATGAAGAAGTTGTGTCAGTGAAAGTTAATTAAGGAAGACAATCATTACATGCAGATAAAGCAGCGTCAATATTAGAAAGTAACGTGAAATGCAACACAAAATAACCCATACCAAAGAATAGTGTAAAGATTAGGTAAGAAGTGAAAGCTATTAGGATAGTCTAAATCTACACACATATTTATTCTGTCCCCATTGATTGATAGTCGAAGTGAAAGTGTTGACGGAATTGGGGATCAGAACATGCTAAATACATTTGACTCACAAGGATGAGACCGCTGGCCCTTTAAATGAGCAACTGAAAATTAGACATGGACCAGGGTTGATTAAGTATCACACATTAGGAGCAGACTTCACATGAGCTCATCGTCACTGTCATAACACAGGGAGGCACAGGGATTGGTGGGTTGATTGCACATATCTAATGGACAATGGAAGCAAAACATGCAAATTAGTTGTGTTTGGTGTATAAGCTACAATGCGATTCGGAGGCAATACAATGCAGTGCTTTGGAAACGCTGATTTCCAATTAATCATTTAACGAAGCTTTAAGCCGTACGGACCTATTGTTAAAATACGATCATAGAAGTCCCAATATGCCGTCATGTGGAATCCCATATTTGTCAGCACAACAATGTACTCCAAAAAAGCGAAAATTGTGTACACTGAAACAATTCCAATGTAGCAGAAATTAGTAATCATTCCAACTAGATTAATGTTTCACATGTAATAATAATATTATGACTACAACTTACTTCCTTCTTCACAATATGCATTGTGTCTAACGAACACATAGCAAGCAAGTCCAAAACTGACCAGATTTACAGTGACCAAACCCCATTTCGCTCTAAGACTTTTTGATTCCAGACTAGTGGCCGGTATGTTCCTACTGCTGTACAGCAACCCGCACATGATCAACATGTATAGCTCAGACGATATCATGAAAATGATGAAACATTTTTCGTGAATTCCTGTTACAGCAGATTATTCAGTCAAAACCATCATATTTAAAGTACACATTATAATACAATTGCAGGTAAATAAGCCTAAATTTTTAAAAAAAACCAGACGGTAAAACTAAACCAATGTAACTGAAACGGATATTTTATGAACCAGTAAGTAGTAAGCATTATAGTGATGAATAGGCATACAAGTGAAAATGACACTTACTGTAGTTTTCTTTAGACGAAACGTAGGTGAGACCAATAAGTCCCAAATTTTCTAAAGCATTTAGAACGCATGCTAATGCAGCCCAACCCAAATATCGCCCATATATGACAGATTTTAAATAACGATAGTACATGCCAATGACCATAAATCGAGGAGCTGCATGTAAAGCAATACATATTCTCCACACAGCTTGGGACAATGCAAAATTCCCCATAGCAGCCGACAAGGATGGAAGATAATTACGGACCTATGATTCAAGAGCAACTTTGTTAGCAACATTTACATTTACATATGCAAAAGTAAGTACCTATTATTGACCATAAGTACAAAGTACAAACAAATGCAAATACAGAATGACACACTAATATGTTTTAGGATGACACTAATGCAATAAAAACATGAAACTTACCCCACAATGAGTATAAGTAGCAGATTCAATATCTGTGAAAATAGCCCAGAAAACACAAAAGATAAAGCCACCCAACGGAAGAGATAATGTAAGTCGTGCCAAATTTCTGAAAGGGAGACGTATAACGCTCCATGAACGAGCATTAGCATTGTTAACATGACTGTAATCAATGTCGCTGTCGGACAACAACCGATTGAAGTTATATCCTGAAGAAGGTTTCACCATGCTTACAAAACAGATATTATTATATCGAAGGTCGCAGAAACAGCAGGAGAAAGTGAGTATTATTCAATCTCAATTTGCTTCAGCGCAGGTAAACGATTAATTTCAGACTAAATGATTTCGACAGATGGACTAACGTTTAAAGAGTGATCTTGAAATCTACATGCAAATTCGGAATAACTGTGTAGCCAGCAAGAACAACACTGTGATAGGATAATATCAAGATGCACGACGAAGTTAAGAATTACACCTCACATATATAAGAAACTTGAGACTCTCGTTTATGTTTTCGGGATAAGATCAGTTGAAAGTTTTAATACAATAAAACTGAGAATTGTATTTAAGAAAGCTGTGTAAATATAATTAGGTAATTCATAGAAAATATTTTCGAAATGTAATTATTCAATCAAATTGAAATTATTATTAATTGTTCTTCAAAACTGTATCACGTTGCCCATACCAGAACTTACTACACTTTTAACGAAGAGTTCTTCCAGTAAATACATGTACACCTTGTACCAAACTGGTCATACTAAATTTTGCAATAAATACTGCAATTAAATATATTTTAAATCAACAAGTGATTTGTATTTATGTTTCACCATCCTAAAGTATCAATAGTAATCTGTTCACATTGTTCCTTGTTAAACATTTTCCAACATACACACACTAATAAATTACAGTACAGTTCTACGCAGAACAATGGTCGGTCGTGGAAAGGAAATTATTATCAGTTAAATATCAGCTTAGTAGATTCTCATCTGTTTATTGCGTCTTGCATTAAAAATAACAGATGTAAATATATATATATGATCTTTAAGACAATCGGCCTTAAATACTTTTGGGTGGCGTGTAAGCTTCAAGTATTACATTGGGTAGATTGCAATTAATTTGTTAGTCAAGTGAGTTAGACAGAAGAATGAAGAACTATAGATGCAGTAGAAACATGAAGAGTTAAACATTCATGACATAGATCATATATAATGGACAATTGACATCACAGACAAAAGAGGACAATTTAAAACATTTTGCCCATAATTATAACTTTTAAACACAACACAAATTGGATGGAATAAAAAATATCGACAACCTAGGCGATAGAATGTACAACCGTATCGTAGTCTAAATGTGTTACTACGATGTAAACAATCCGGTGTACCAATACTGGTATAAATTTTCGTTATTGGTCAGTCACTGGTTACTGAATATGCAGGTATTTTGTACATAGTCAGTTGTCAGAAGATATAAACATATATTTGTTTGAAACTAACAATTAAACCCGTAATGAATATTATTCTGATTCTCTGCAGATTTTAAAACTGGAGGATAGTGGTCGCAAGAAATTTCGCAAAGAAGAATTTGACTAGTGAAAAGAAAATACGAAATTGCGGTCGATGGTGATGGGTTAAGAAATGAAGATTTAGTTTGAATCGTGCACTGTAAAAACTACAAGATAAATAATAATAACAAGAACAGTAGAATGATTACAAGGACTAATTATTCAAGACGTTTGAAGTTCCCACTGAAGTGTTCTCGTACCAAAAGAGAGATTTTTGTATGTGGAACGTAGTATGCAGTATGTGTAGGCAAAAATAAAGCAACAACACACACTAAGAAAAGCACACACAACAACACAACTTTTGCCACTACACTATCAAAATTGCATATTTTTATTCCATTTCGTATGCAATCTCCAACCAACAACCGACCGAACGTCCTTAATATTATTATAGCTCTGTTCTGCGTTGCTGTCGTGTATTTGTAGACTTGTCTTTATTGTGCGTGTTTTGAGTTTTGACTCAATCGCCAATGACTCAAGAACAATTAAATTAACTACGCTACAACTGCCCAACAACCTACAAACTGATTAGCATTACTGAATGCCTCAGTTCAAGGTACGTTTGTAAAATGCTCTAAAGTATTTTAGCATTTTACTTATTGCTCAATTGGAAATGAATGTTTAAGCTGTCAGAAATCAGAGAAATCAGAGAAACAAATTGAAAGAGTATGTGTAGGCAGTAAAAGTGTGTGTTTGTAATCGCAATATTTTAAGCTCTTTAAACGCATTTTTTTGGAACAACAGTTAAATGTCTTTATACATTATATAACAATTTGCAGGAATCAATCCTTCGTTTTCAATTTTGAACATTGTTCAACACAATCATTTTTACCAGCTCCAGCCTGAGCCTAATTAACACTTCAATGGCCTAATTGAAAATAAAACATTTAAAACCGCCAATTAATTGTAAGTAACACTGGATTGTACGATTGTATTGTTTATAGATATAGGCTGAATTGTGTTGCTTACATAATTGTAAGGGATATTGTTTTTTCAAGGAGTTAAAGCGCATAAAATAATGTACTTCATTTTTCGTTACAGAGGAGAGAGGACTTCCTTGATGGTGCTTAATATTCGGCTGGAGGCAAGTTTTTTTACCAATATCTATTTATTAACATAAACGTTGTATAGTGTAAAGTGACGTATATCAATTGTTTTCTTTGAATTACACAGGTCATTTTATTTAGCTTTTACTCGTAAGTTCTCAACATGCTGGGCGATTCCGATTCTGTGAATGAACCCGAAGATGACTATGATGCACATAATGACGAAACATTTGGGGATGATGGAAGTGGTAAGAGGAAACAATTACTGATGATTCGTGTGTACATGTGTTTATTTTATACGTTAACGTACGTGGATTGAAATTATAATTTAATTTTTAGAGTACACTTGGGAGGATGCACAAGTTCCCATCGAGAACCTGGAAAGGAGAAATAACTCAAATGGAGATAAATATAGAGCACACAAGGAGGTATGCTATAAAACAATTTGTACATTGCTTTCTGTTAATATCATAATCATATAAAATATAATCGGTGGTATAATTTGACATAATCACACACATCACATTTCACATAATTTATCACATAATTTAATATATTAAATAATATTTTCCTCCAATTAGCCTCAAGCTGGAAATAATGCAGAGTTTAGAGATTTCGATAATGCGTATGGTGACAGGCTAAAGGAGACTGACTACGACGATTTCGAAAATGAAAATGCGTTAGAAGAGAGCATCTCTCGTTTAGTGCTTGATGAGTATGACGAAGATGAAGAAGAAGCAAAGAAAATAAAATTAAGGCGTTTAGGAGGAATAACAAATTACAATACGTATTTTATGCCTCCTCAGGTAAAGTGCAGATTTTGTACCAACAGGATGAAATCGTTTTATATTATCCACTAAAACTATTACTATTATGATATTTCATTAATCCATTTGTTGTATTGACAGGTTGCCAATAAGCACTTGCAATGGTTAGTAGATAAAGAACTACCTGGTGGAAGCTCTTTATTGGGATCGTCAGTATGGTCCATGCACCCAACATCCGTACCTTCTGCCCCCCAACCCTCTATTCCAGTAAATGTAGATGCAATCCCTGTCGTTCCAACTACCTCCGTAGTGTCTACGATGGTTATTAATAATGTTCATCCAGTAATTCAAAATGACATTAAAGATGCACAATTTTCTCACTCTGCGGGTTCTAATCTTGGAATTTTGTTGGGAGTTGGCCCTGAAGCAGACGGAAGTAATGCGTCAATATTGTCCCCCGAAGTCACTGAGAAACCGGTAAGTGTTCTTCTGCAGTTTTATATGTACCTTTATATAATATGTAAATAATTGAAGAAATATGGCTGATAATAATTTTTTAACCTTAATTTACAATTTTGAACAGAAATTTAGAACTGTGGATGAGCTAGAAAAAGAACTGATGAAAGAAGTTGCGGGTGAAGTCACTCCTGTTAGGACTAATTCAGAATCTAGAGGAAGACCAAAAGTCATGTCGGTAGAGGAGTTAGAGAGAGAATGGATGGAAACGTCAACTCCAATTAAACATGAGCCCAGACCCGTTCAACAGACCCCACCACGACCAGGACAGCAAATTCCTCATCCAACTCCAGCAATCCATCCTATAATACACGCGCAGCAAGGTGTGCATCCCTCAATGGCAACAGGAATATCAAATAACCGTCCAGCTCTCGGAATGACTCCTGGCGGGTTAAATGTTGGTCAAATGGCCATGATGAGACCCAACATGCCTCAAATGCCACATGGACGTCAAATAAGAAATCTTCCCCCAGGAGCTTTTGCACAAAATATAATACCCACGGTTGGAATGCCCTCTGCACCACCTAATATGCATTTTACTAACATGCAGCAGCAACATAATCTTCGATTTTGGCAAATGAATCCACAATTTCGAAATAGGCTACCGTATAATGTGCCATTCAATGCAATGGCTGTACGTCAGGGAGTTGTCGTTCCTCCTGGGTATGGAATAGGTCCACAAAACCAAAATTTCCGAAGAGCCCATCTGAGTAATAATATGAAGACTGATGACCCGTTCCGTGGTCTTATGAATGAGAAAGACAAGCAAAGGCTACGGAATATTCAAATCATACAGTTACAGAATGATCACCCTTACCCGACAGACTACTATTCGCTGGTAATATAAAACATAAATACTTCAAAAATGTAGCAATGACACTAATATTGTATAATTTTCATGCATAATAATTTATAATTTGGATAATTTCGATAATACAATGGATATCTTTTTTGCAGATGAATATAATCAGACATTCTTCTTCTATGTCTAATCCGGAAAGACATAGAGAATTGTTGTCTAAACTCTTTCCAAAAAAGTCTGACGATACAGCTAATAAACATCATTACCAGCCTGCCCATTTCGAAAATTCTCTTGGAAAACTGCAAGCTGTAAGTGCACTGGCACCTAAGAAGGCAATAGACACGGTGATTCGCGTTGTTGATTCTGGTCCTTCATCTCGTGCAGGGCCAAAGGCATATCGATACTTGTTATTAGAAATTGAAAAGGTGACAATTTCTTGTTCTTATAATTACTATCATCTTGCACTTAACATGGTTATCATTAATTGAAAAAAATTGTCTGTTTAGTTATATGAATGTCTATTAAATATCGAAGAAGCCGATATAAGGTTGCAGTTATTGTGCAACGGGGATGAAAGTAGCATACAACTACGACAAGAAAATGGTTCGAAAATAATAAGTGTGTTAAAATCACCGGAAAAGGTTTCTGAATATTTAGCTGTGCGCAAAGGAAAAGTAAGTTTAATATTTATTTTTAAATGTGTGAGAAAATGGAAAAAATTGTGTGAACGAGAACGAGAGTTCATTTTCACTCAATTTTCTGTCCACGAACATTTCATATTTATACTAAGACAATTTTTTACATATGAAAACAGTAACTTTTGTTTTGTGGGATTTCAGATGCTCATTAGTAGGCTAATACCTCTTATGGATGCTTCAATAAGATATCCAGTTTTTAATCATATGCTCCGAACATTTCCAACGTGGGCAAGTATTAATAATACAGAATTAGAAAAGGCGTACCCATACCTTCGTCACTGTATTTTTGCTGCTGAGTTTAGAGATCTCCTTGTTTCGATGGATTCAATGGATCATAAAGTCTACTTATACATGACAAAATCTAAGGTAAATAGAACATTTTACCTTAGTAGTATTTTACTTGTTATATCTTTTTATAAAAAATATAATATTAAAAAATTATTTCTCAATTGGCTTGATCTTTATATTTTATTACAGTTAGGATTATCTTTACTTGTTGCTTTTCTTCACCAAGCGGAATGCTTACTGGTCAAAGCTGAGCCAAGCATTAACAAAAGTACTTTGTGGTATCTAAACGCTCGTGCAATAGCCGTAGCATTGCTTAAGGAAGAAAATGAGATTGTAACTCCCAAAGAAGTTTTTTGTAATATGATCCCACATTTTCAAAGGTACACAAACATCCCACTTTTTGTGATTTTATATATTACAGGAATTTTTTTTAATCGTTTGATTTGAACTGTAGGTGTGAAGTGCAGCAACCCGATCTTTTAAGGTTAGTCACTCTTTGGAAAAAGTGGGCCGCTTCTGGGATAGCAATAATTTAACTGTAAAATTTCGTAAGGAGTGCTACGAAATACATATACTGATGGAGGACTCCTGTTTCAACCTATTTTCATTATCTGTAATCATTTTTGCAATTCTATTTAGATTTTTTCCCATAATCCTCTTTATCCGACGAAATACATTGACGACATTTTGACTTACATTGTTGTATTATTTGTGACTAGACTTTTTGGACATCATAGTATATTGTAAAAATATTTTGTTGAATGTTATGTCGATCATATCATAATCATGTTATTTAAATTAAATGAAAATTATATTTGTAAGCTGTATGGTATAATTGTTTCAGCTGTATGTAAAATAAGCTTATTATTATTACTATAGTGTACGTTGACTCTTCAGTGAAAATAAATTACACGAACTATTATAAAATGCCTTAAGCTTACAATGTTTATTAGCAATATAAGAACTTCGACTATTGTGAAAGTCTATGGATCTGTGACGAATAATTATCAAATACCTTTAAACACTATGTTTACAACTGGCAGTTTTGTATTGTCTTCTGTAAAAGTCAACATGCTTCCATATATATGCTATGCATGTATTTACCTAAGCATCAATTATTGTAAAACACATCCAAAATAATAGGAGAACGCGTTTATTTGTCCAAAACTTTAAACTTTCTATTAAAATGTTTTCCACAATTTCATTTTGACTGTATAAATATCATTTTTTTATCATCTACATGCATCTCATGAAACTACAGAAATCAAGTTCAGTAAGGTTGAACCTATAGTGTATTTCCCAGGTATCATCTTTCCCCATGTGTGACAATTTCTAATAACCAGGTTTACACTTAATTACACTTGTTAGTTGAAAATCAATGATTCACATTATAAGTTAATAAAAAGTATATACTTGTGTTTACAATTAGAAGATTGAAACAACTTGAAGTTAATTTTATACCCGTTAATTGGAATGATAAATCATAGAGACTTAAGTTTACTGCTGGAAAGAAGTTTTCTTTTTAGAGCTCCCAATTATTAATAACTTTGTTAGCATTATTTTATTTTAACTTCGAATGGAATATTTTCCTTGATTTAATCTATATACTTGTTACACAATATTATAACACCACTTGAATCCTCATTATCTGACCACAAATTATATAATGAGATTCTGATTAAATATTAGTAGATAACAAGATTTGCAAGCTACATACAGGATGCTCCGGAATATACCATGTCAAATGTGAGCAAAATTATTTGTTAACTTTTCATATTATAACGCAATGCATGCAAGGAGCTAATTGTTCTTAAATCATTCATACACATCACATTTCTTTGGGCATAAGCTGTAAATTCCCAAATGCTATTTTCATGAAATATCAACAAAAAGGGGCATGCTTTTTGCATCCGACTTATACAATTAAAATAATAATAACACAAGTAGGTATGGGAAAATATGACATTATCAGGATAATCAGGAGGCACCCCGTAAGCATTGTGTTGCAAAATAATTTTCATATAACTGCACCTATATAACTGCTACAAAAACGATCGAGGCTGTTAGTTCCCTGTGTACCGTTGAGACAAATTCATCACATACGGACTGCACATTTTTAATTGTGCTTCGTTATGTTCACTTTAAACTTTCTACTCTTTAAAAGTTTCCTGTTTTGGTTGGGTGTAGTAAACACAATCGCTCAAGATGTATATTTTATCGATTCCGGGGTTCGTTATGTAGAATTTGAAGGATGGGGAAGCTCATTAGCATGGTTCGGAGACGTTCTAGGTGGAATGCCCCAAGATGTTCAAGACGAAATCAATTCTGCTTTATTTTCAGTAAAGTTGGACATTTTTATTTAAAATTCTGTATTTGCTCCAATTAAGCACATTAATTAATTAATATTGTTTAATTTTTGGATTCCTAGCCGGACAAGTTAAATTTGAATATATTGCGATATACTATTGGAGGAACAATACCTGGAAACTATACATGTGGGCCTTACAGATCCGGAGGTGCTACTGAAACATTCAAAGATGGGCTTCAACTCCCTTACGATTGTAATGCATTTAAATAATAACATTTAAAAATTTAATATTTGTAGATACGTTTTTCATGTAAATATTATTATCTACTAAACATAATTAGGGACAAGAGATCCCAGAGCAAGAAAAATCCTTCTAGCAGCTAGAGATTTAGGTGTGGATACTTTTGAAGCTTTCTCAAATTCTCCTCCCCAATGGTAATGTGGATTTTCGATTTTGTTTCATAAATTTTTAGAGGATTTTAATTTTTAGGTTAGTTATTAAAATTACCAACAAATTTTATGATTTCATTATGCAGGATGACAATTTCTGGTTGTTCTAAAGGAAATGAAGGTGGAGGTTCCCTCCATGCAAATTTTGACCCAGTTAACGCATATGTATTCACAGACTATCTCACTGAAGTTGTTCGCCACTACCACGATGTTTATAATTTGGATTTTCAATCTATTGCTCCATTTAATGAACCTTCGTCTGGATATTGGAATGGTCAATATTCCGGTCAAGAAGGCTGTTGTTTCGATAGAGCTGCAATGGCTACAGTAATAAGAAATTTAGATAGTGCCATAAAAAGGAAAAATATGACCTACACTTCGATCTCCGTCGCTGATGAAACCAGCATCGACGTGGAAATTGTAACACAAGATTATTTCAGGGACCAAGGACTGAAAAACCTGATAACCAAAATCAACACTCACGGGTATTCAGGTAATCGCAGGGATTTGTTGTACTCCATCAGCCAGAAGGACGGACACATTCTTTGGATGGATGAAATGTAAATATTGTACCACAATTTGATAACCAGTATATAATTTTGCTTTTTTACTTTCACCTTTGATTTTACTTTTTAATAATAATTTATTCAGAACATTGAGACGAAACTTTAAAAAAGAAGTTATACTTTAAATGTAGACGGTACGGTAATTTTCATTTTGCTCATATATTGCCACTTTCACCTTCCTAGGGCACACCGAAAATCCAATCTTATATTTTACTTAACTTATACATAGTTGCTAGTTTGTTGCATTTCTCTAACTCAAATAGTACAAAATGTGAGAAAATATATATCCACAACACTCTCTCCGGTCTCTCTTCAATGAATAATAAGTACAAAGATCAAGTTAAAAAGAAATATAGTTTTCTCATAATAGTATTATTAGAGTTTAGAAAGCAAGGGCGTATCTATGTATGGGTTCACTGGGCTTGAGCTCCCCAGATTTCGGAGAAAAGGGGTTTTCAAAAATATTTTCAGTAGCTAACTTTTTGCCTCTAAGCCTCCCAGTGGTGAATCCTAAGTACGCTCTTGTTAGAAAGCGTTAAACTGAAAGTAAGTGGAAACAGCTTTATTCAAAAATTATTGGAACTTACTGTTATTGAGATGGACTGACTGTTGTCTAACGTCACTAACGTGTTTAATTGGTTTAAAATACTAAGAGGCTAAATGTGCATCAATATGAATGGTACTATTTTTAGGGGATGGGGAGCAGGAGGAACGACAGACATGGGGCAAGGGATCTCGGTGGCTAACCGAATCGTACTCGACATGAGAAACATGTTGCCTTCAGCATGGGGTAAAGTGTGCAAGCCTTTTATCATCATGTTTTTCCACTGTTAAGTCTAAGTTGCCTAAGCGCATAATTCCCATGGGAGGGGAGGTTACAGAATGAGAAAGTCTTACTCTTCCTCAACATTACGTTATTATGATTCATGCAAACCTCTAGTAACCTCAGGAAGACAGTCTGCAACTGATTTTCCAGAGAGGAGGTTTAATACTAGGGACGATTATTATTACTATCTATACAAATAATTATCATTTCAAATTAGTTGCATTTATACTAAAACTTAATTTTAATTATCAGTTTACTGGCAAGTAATGGAAGATCAAGTAAATGGAGCGTGGGGTCTTGTCGACATTCCCTATAACAATCCTTCCTTAGCAAACATTCGATACAATTCTGGATACTATGCAATGATGCAATTTAGTAAATACATTAGGAAAGGTGAGACTATGAATTTTGATTAGAGAAATTAAACACATATATTTATACCAAGTAATTTTTCTATGTGCTTTTGCAGGTTATACAATCATTCAAGTCAGCTACAGAAATGCATTGGCCGCATACGACAGTAACAGCAAATCGTTGGTGAGTAATG
>JABASD010002302.1:0-28168 GCA_019776165.1 Pogonognathellus flavescens
ATTGACATTTCTCTTTGAGAAAGTTTCTTTGAGGATTGACATGTCTTTTTGAGGAAGTTCCTTTGAGGATTGACATGTCTCTTTGAGGAAGTTCCTTTGACGATTAACATGTCTCTTTGAGGAAGTTCCATTGACGATTGACATTTATCTTTGAGGAAGTTCCTTTGACGATTGACATGTTTCTTTGAGGAAGTTCCATTGACGATTGACATTTATCTTTGAGGAAGTTCCGTTGTCTCTTTGATAACGATTGACATTTGTCTTTGAGGAAGTTCCGTTGTCTCTTTGATAACGATTAACACGTCTATTTGAGGATGATCGACATGGTTGCTTGAAAATGATTGACGAAGTTGTTTGAGAATGATTGACATGGTTGTTTGAGAATGACTAGGTATATAAACGGATACTAAAATTTAATGAGCAAAAAATAGTATAAAACATTGACTTACAGTATTATCTTATTAAAGAAGGGTGCCCTTAACCAATAATTTATTTGGTCGTATGGAACAAAATACATATATTTATGAAACGCCTATATAAATCCATAGCTGAAAAATTAATCCAATTTTTATTTTGCTTGTCACAATGATTGTCATTAAAAATTTCGACGGGATATCCCATCAGATTTGCCATTATTTCATGTTTTTTGACTCCTACATTTTTTAAATGTTAAAAACAACATGAAACTGATTCAAATTTACATTATTTCATGGTTAAACCAAAGTGAAATACTGTTATATTTAACGAGTTGGTTCCAACGTGGGAATAGTTTAACATGAAGTGTTTAGAGTGATTAAGCTGCAGGGCTATTCTTTGAAAGGTTTATACTCACTAGACTCATATTTCTGCACAGTATTTCTGTATCTAATATACACATTAATTCATTTTATTAAATGGAAGTTGCATTCTATAATCACGTGAGTGCAATTGAGTGCCCAGAAGATTCAGTAGAAACAACAAACTCCATTTTTCTATGTCACTACACATATATCTATTATGTGTAATATTGAGTATAATACACTAGTATATATACTGTAAGTATATAAACACATCTTAAGCCAACTATTTAATGAACGGAGAGAGTGCACAATAAATAAGGCAGAAAGAACAAACGCAATTGGAGATCCAACTTATTATTTCCGTCTGAGTTGCATAATTTTGTTAGACTATAAGACTAGACGACAATAAACGAATCTATTAGACAAAATGCACCTTATAAGCAAACTGCTACTCAACTCAGAAAACACTAAAGAAAAGAAACATCTTCTTGCATCTCTTGCAGTGCACTTATTATACTCCTTCCTGCTATAAGTATCTCTTTGTGTAATAATAATGCAAACGGGAAATTACGGAGCTTCTTTGAAAACATTAAACATTGCAGGAAACAATATTGTCGAAAGAAAGCCAAGCTGAAACTAAGAAACGTGGCAGGAGGAAGAGGACAAATTTCATTCACTTCACTTTTCCACCACCACCACTTAAACTTCTTACAGCAACCATCATCATCTTTGTCACCACTCTTCTCTTGTACAGTATTCTGTCTCCCACAGCCATTATACTGTGCGAGAGACCACCATACCACCATCTCACTATCACCATCCATCCCGCATATAAACATAAATACATTTCCAGAAAGAAAGAGAAAAGACCCACACAGTGCATTCAGAATGGAAGACAGAATCTGCGTAGTCTCCGTGTAATTTGCCTGTGTAGGATTCATATAATATTTCTTGCCCGTGTCTAATTACGAAGCTTAGGAAGACAACAAATAGCAAAGTTTTCTTCTTTAATTCCTCGCATTATTCGTTTAGAGAGTCTCATCATTTACACAAAGAACAACCACCACCATTTAAAATAATGCGTACATGTGTCTCCTGTCTTTTACTTTCTCCATGTTCATATTCTATTCACACACTCCTACAACTTTACCCTTATATTTGCAATACGTCCACAGTTTTCCGTCATTCTTCCTGTGTGTGCATTTAACGTATGATTTTTATATCTAAAAATTCTTTGCCATTATGAAATCAGGGTATTTACTATTTTACTATATTTACTTTTGCTAAAATCCTAAATTAAATGTTAAGCAAACTAATTTTCTTTTACTAACTGTAAATACAACATGACTGTAATAATAGTCCAAAATTAGATTTTAGGGGAACTTTTGGGTGAAATACGCTGGCAAGGAAATTAAAAGCAACCCGCCGATATTGTGTACACAATTGTTAATTAAAAGTTTATAAATAAATGAAGAGCTGGAGAACCAAAAGGGGAAACGGGTTAGAAATAATTGTAGCGCGTGTCTCAGTGGCTATACACAACGCACACAAACAATTGTCAACTTTGAACTGTACATACACACAAGCTGAACATGGTTTGACCATTTAAGTATTTGCACACACAAACAAGACACAAGTTCTATGTGTACATAATTTTACTGTTGAGTTGACCATAATAAGTATGAGCATGAGTATACATACAGGTTCTTTTTATTTACATTTAGCAACTATGTATACCCCTATGTATGTGTGTATAAACCAAATAAAATATAAAGGCATGTGTATGTGTGTGGTTCTTTATTATTTAGCAGAAAACAATGGAATGCCCGCTTTGGTTGTGTTTTATGTCCAGAGAATTTTGTTCATTTGCGACATAATAGAAAAGACGGATACATAGCCCGGGGATTAGCAGCACGAGTTCAATTAGAGAAAAGACATGACCATTACGTAGCTAAACGAAGCGTAAGAGAAGCAGAACCGTCATCATCATCGTTCTCTGCTACTCTGCTCTCCTACTAATAATAATACAAGGTGAATGAATGGATGCGTAGTGCGTGTGTGTGTTTTGTACACACAAAGACATAAAGGAAGCGATATGCGGAACCTCTTCGTATATTTACATTCCATATATACCTGCCTCTACCACACAGTGGACTATAGTGCTAATACTTTATTCCTCATATTTATACACAATCTAAAGCACTGCAATGTCGCTTTTAATCAAAAGTAGCCTGTGGCAATCCAACTTCCCCTTTTTCTTTTATTTTGTGTATGAATAAACCAAGAAGAGCAAACTACTTGCTTTATTTGCTTTCTTCATGTTTGTATAAAGCTAAGCATACACAAGTACTGTACTTGTATGTCAAAAATTGTAAGAGAAAATGAATTACAGCACATTTTTCAAATTCCTTTTTCAAAACATTTTTTAACAATCTGAATTAAAGGAAAACAGATCATCTATTGAAATCATTTCTAAGTAAAACCATATTTCTAATAAATTTAAATTGCCGAAAGTTAGATGTGACAAATTACACGTAAAGTAAAGTACATGTGAATCTAATGTTTTTGTCTTTAATAACTTCTGTAAAAAACATGTAAATAATAAATAATAGGTACCTTAAAATATATTGTATTTATAGTGTTGCTATATATTATCTTCAATAAACACGGCTACAACTTTAATTTGGACACAACTGTATTATTTAGTATGTAAATGTCTAGAGACTGAGGAAGAAAATGACACGTCAGGACCAGGGTGGTTTGTAGGGATGGTGGTTAATTTTTGCTGAGTCAACCGGAAACGGATTGAAGTAACACCCAGAAACGGGAGAAAACAAAAGAAGATGAATCTCATACTTATACAGACCTCGTAGTAATGCGTATAGCTCTACGCAATGGTTGCTGCGTTGAAAGCTCCAAAACGGAATTGTATTATTGTGCAATTCGTTTATCATTGTGAATCTGTGTGTAAATGCTGCATTCAGCATAATCTGTCATCTCTCCATCTCTTCTGTAGCAAAATATCATATAGGGGAGAATTATTTCCTGCTTTACAATGTTCACATTATTATGTCATTTAACAAACCCGAACCATCTCTCACAAGTTTCTTTCCACAATATACATATGTAAGCTGTATCATAAAGAAAATCCCTACGTATGAAATAATAATACAGTGGTGAGTAGTATTGTGCGTGGGTATTACTTATTTGTGCGATTGTGTCTATAGTGCTAGTGCTGGTAATATTATTAGTATGTGTGAGACAACTCTTCAGCTTGTCTTTTATATATGGTAAAGTAATCATGAGGAGACAGAGATACACATAAGTCAATGGAGAGAGAGAGAAAGAGAGAAAACTGGGCTGTGCCGGAACTCAACTCCAGTGACAAGACAGAGTCGACAAGGATCTCAATGGGGAAGGGACGAAGAAGAGTAATGGCCATTTGAGTGAAATAATTGAGTATTCTCGGACCGTGTGAGTGAATCTGTCACCAACAAAACTGCCCATTTAGCTCATCAGCCACTATCTCCACTCTATGTAGAATATTTCTATATAGAAAAATACCTACACTACTATAACATTCTTCCTTGTATAAATTTTTTCATATAAAAAGCCTAAGCATTGTGAATCATATATAACTATTGGTTTTAATATTAGTACCAGTATCAGCCCTTTCGGGCAAAGTCCATTCCCTGCTTAACTCAACTGTGAACTTAAGCCGCTAACTTTGTACTATTCGATTACATTAAACCTCTATAAGGATTATATGTGAATGAATGTATAGTAGTAATTTACTTTTCTTTGTATTTATTTGCACAGTAGAAGAATTTGGTAGAATTTACTTTGTGTAATAAAGTGAGTAACTCACAGTAGGTGATATATTTAGTTTCTCTGTACATTTTCTGGCTTTCATTTTACTTTTTTACCCTTTTGCGTCCAAACGTATTAATTCCGGTGTATTTAGTGGCAGTAGATAGTTGAATACAAGAAAATCGTAGAATATCTGATCAGAGTTGCGGGTGGTTGTGTCTGTACGACTTACTCGGATTTTGTGAAGAAGAAAGGACAAGGATGATGATGACATTGAAAGTTGGAAAAGCAGATTCACTCTTTACTATTTACTTGCATTACAAAGTATAGGAGACAGAATATAACATTTCGTATATTAGTGAAGAGACAAAGTAAAAGGCAGCAGTATGTATATAGGCTGTGTATAAAGATATATGGTAAAGGAGAAGATGATTTGAATAGGAAGTATAGCGGATGCAGTGCTTTCCCTTTTAGCAGTGAGTCTGTATTGTATGTATAGTTAGTGAAGCGGAGAGAAATGTTTTCCATATGAATGAACCGATTTCCTTCATCTCTACTCAGTCGTGGTCGCACTACCAGTCCTAGCCTCCTATTTTCCACTATAAATCCCATCATTGTATCGCCACAGAAAGATCCTTACATAAAATACCGCACTTTTCCTACACAATTTCACCAAAATTCTACACTTTAATTTACTGAAACCTTTTTCTGCTACAGATTGTAAAATTAATTTTCATATTAAAGCTTAAAGTCAATTTGGTGTTTTGTTGTCCAATTTTTTAAAGCATTCTCTCATTAAAACACAGATAGACAGTTTGCTACCTCATCATTTCTGTTTAGAAAAATTATTTAAAAGTGTTTGTTGCATTTACATTTATGCACAACATATTACAGGTAGTTGACTGATTGTAATTCATAATAACTTTATATGCACAGTAGTTTTTTACCCGTGGTAGTTCTTATTGAAAGTTTACATTAATCTTTATTCACTATAATATGATTTTTGTAAGTTCTAAAAATAACTTTTCTAACAAGTAATAAGTAATTAACGTTATTTCACGAATTAAATTCTTTTTTAATTCTCTGGCTGTGGTTATTTTCGTTAATTAACATTTGCCCAATCATAGCTTATAAGTAGTAGCTGTACTTAATTGTGAGGGCACTGTTTAAAAGCAGTTTAAGTAACCGATTAAAATCATTAATCTGGATTCTAAACGATGGGAATCTCTGATTGGTTTGGTTGGTGGAGGAACTGTGGTTTGGGTTGAAATTTCGATTTGCGATCATTGAATTAGATTTCCATGTGATTGCTATTGCACACACTACACCACTACTCGCTTATAGTACTGGTAGAAAGAGTGAAACCACGAAGGACTTTGGATCAATTGTATCTGTACAATTATACCTGTCTATAGTCATATCCGGCCTAATAGAAGGAAGACGCAATACAGGGAAATAAAGGGAAACAGTGGGACATTAGAATGGACTGCGTATATAAATAGGATTGAGTGTATGTGTGTCTTTACTAGAAAGTGAGCATTATTTGGCATTAGTACATACATTACATACATTAGGCTAAAGCCGTCCTTTCGAATTGGAATTGCCATGAAAATGAAAGTCTTTCTCTGTCTAATGTTCCTCTGCCTCTCTTGTACTTCTACATCTACAAAGATATTCTCCTCCACTTAAACTTAACGACGGCTCCTTGTATTTCTATCGTGTACACAAAGCTCTCATGCATGTGTAAGTGAAGTGCTAGTCTTACGATACGAGTGAAACCGAAACTATTTGCTTACTCTGCACACGCATAGATATGTGGGCCATCCTTCTCTCATCGTACCACCACAGCCATATAAGTACTCCAATAGCCATACCCAAAGGCGTATCTAGAGAGGAGTCACAGGGTGTCCAGGCACCCTCTCTAATTTTTCAGAACTTACATATGCGTGATATTTTTCAAAAAAACAACCAAAAGTACAAAATTTTCCTCCAAAATAACAAAAGTTTTCGAATTAAGTGTTTTTGGGTCATTTTAGTTTATTTCAGCCTCATTTGACTCAATTATTACGTTAAAATGACCATGTGACCCCCCAAATGGCAATCCTAGTTATGCGCCTGGTCATACCTAGGCTTATATACATGTAGAAATGTACATAAGTATTAAACACTTGGTTTTAGTAACAATTTATATTATATAAAGTGTCTTGGACTATATTATATATAAAAGTTCAAGTCTGAGACAGAGATACAAACACTTTGCGATGAAATTCGACTCTACGGATGGCCATTAGAGGATGAGATATCAGACGAAACGAAATTACTCGAGCCCATGAGATTCATTCCACAGTTTCGAATAAACTACACCAGCACAGAGGCTTCTGCTCTTCAAGAGTAGTTCAAGACACACATACGAAAGCTTAAAACTTAACGTGTACTGCACATTGCAACCACTAATACGGGCAAAAAGTAACGAGTACATACCAAGAGTATATATAGTATTAGTAGAAGTACACATACACAAGACAACTATTAAGAATCCTATACGGACACCACAAGGAATTTCTTGTGTACAACTTCTGGTCATACTACGCAGTGAAAGAGAGAGAGAGAGATCCCGGGTAAGGTGGTGGTGGTAGAAGTTGTAACTTGGTAACTGGCAATAGAATTCTATACATACGAAATGTGTGGGATGGATAAAGTACTATACACAGAAGAAAGTAAAGTGTGTTGCGACATAAGAGAAGTGTAAATACAGAAATGTTGAAGAGAAGAGGGAAAGAGTATGAGGATATTGGGTAATGATTCACTTAAGGGACATTACGATAGCCACTAAGATATTTTTCCGTTTAACTGCCAACCAACTTTAATGACTTGACTTTAATACATACAACATGAGTACTACTAAAATCTCCTTCCTCTCTCCGTCTTCCTACCACGCTAAATAACACTCTCGTCCTTCACAACTCTTTTTTACCCACTGCGCACTGTATTTAATATTTATACATCCATACAACCCAAAATCCTTCAAACAAAACACATCTACTTTGATTGAAGACGAAATACTAACGCTCTTACATAAAAATTCATTTAGGTATATGGAACATTTTTACTTATAACAACACGGATAATTCCATTTTAAATCAGATCGGGAAATTACGAATTTTAACCTGCAAAAAATGTTTCAGGTTTTATTCGAACCAACGTTTTGTATTTCATGGGTTGCAAAATCAATCATTGCAAGAACAATATTTTACACAGGTACTTTTAGATACTTTTAATAAGGAAAGAATTTAGACGCAAATTAACATTGTATGTGTAAAGAAGATTTTCATTCTTTCTAATTTATCAGTAAAGCATTTAGACTGTTAATATTTGTTTGTGTGTGGAATTTGGCAAAAAGATTTGAATTGGAGTGAGTACAGATAAGAGAGGGCAAGCTGAGAGAGTTTTTTATGCTTACAGGTTTGTGTGTTTGGGATTGAGCTAAATGTTGATACACAAACAGAGCTATAGAGCTGCGATTGTCATGAAGAGAAGTACTAACTGCCTTCCAAAACTCCGGTTTGGTTTCCTTTCCTCAACTTTGGTTTGCTCCTTTCATTTTGCAATGGAGATTTGAAACAAGTTTTCCTCACGGACGATATTAAAGTAACTATTGAGCAGCCGGAGGAGGCCTCTCGCTCAAATCTTTCCCACATAGATTCCTACAACTATTTCTATATAGATTCCATAGCTTTTTCTATATACTTTCTCTTATGCAATAAAATAAAGGTATATGGGAGGAATAAAGATGTATTGCATATATCATACATCACATAGCACAGAGTATACGACCACAACACTTAGGTAAAAATATTCCATGTCTGTATAAAGTTGAATAAGAGAAGAGAGTTAAGTCAAACGATCTCCCTCTCTCTGCTTTTACATAGAATAGTCAGACACAGAGCAAACAGAGATAGGAATACGGTGGCTGTGTGTGTCTGTGTACACAGAAGAAGTAAGAAGGGAGAAAGGCAAGTGTAGTGAAAGCGGAGAAATTAAAATTGCTCCCTAGAACCTAATCCTTTTGTGCGAAAAACTTTTTGCATAGTAATTCTGCAGAAACTCAAGCCGACACTTTCACTCAAAGTATCTGATCAGGAAAACTGTCGAGGGATCCACAGCTCTCTTTCCGCCTTTTTATCTCTTCCCCGTAAAATACTTATACTCTTATATTATTATATACACTTATCTAATACTTGTATAAGTAATAGATACATAAGCAAGTAATACACTAACAAGTAAGTGTTCGTGTTTCTGTCTATATACTTTATCTGTGTGCATTATTTTGTAAACAAGTGCATGAGTCGGTTTTGTATGCGCGACGTAGGTTTAGGTACAGCAATAATAATTCATAACTGTGTGCAAGTGTACGAAAGTAAAAGGTTTATGTTCCCATTTCATTTACCCATTTCATTGTTTACGTATTTACACTGAACATTTTATTTTCAAACACTTTGCTGTTTGATATACTATTATACGTAATATTTTGTTAAATGTATGTGGAATATTTTGTTCATCCCTGCTGGCTTTTACACTATAGGACTGTTTATTAGTTTAGGACTGTAGGACACGTTTATTTCTGTTACCAGTTAGAATTTACATTTGTGGATAACAATTTTTATCAACACTATAATAATAGGTCACGTTTTCGTTTAAAGCTTCGTTTTAGCTTGAATTAAAATTCAAGAAAAATTATCAATAATAAGCATTTCAAGAGACAACAATTGTTATGAGTGCAAGCACATAGCACAACAATTACTTAACAAAGATAACAATAATGTCCCATCACACTTAAGTGATGGTGAGCAAAAGGATATGCATGCGACACACGTGTGGGTTTAGTAATCAATATTGCTGCCCCTTCGCATGTTTAACATTGAAACAACTGTTTTCATTTGATCTCTCTCAGCTCATTTCATTTCTGCTCATTTAGTACTGATATATCATACTTTGTACCTAATCAAACCAAAACACTCATGCAGGTTCTAATAAATTAAGCATAAATCTACCCAAAAACATTTTCTTTCACCAAAAGATCTGAAGTGGAATATTTTAGGAACGTGACACATAAAGCCCGTTACACTATATCCATCTCATCACTCTCTTTCAAATATCGTGCTTCACTTTGTAGATTATCCATGTGCACACGTATAAAATAATAAATAAACAAAATATGAATAGGACACTACAAACCATAATAAAGAGTTTCAAATAGAACTACGTAAACTACTATGACTATGAATAACTTAAACCATGAAACTTATGTGTTTTTGGGATTGAGTGAATGAATGAATGAACGAAACTTAATACTTAGCCAGATGAGCATCAATAGAAGATTATGTTTTCAGTATAAGTATGTGAACACACACGGATGTCATTAAAACTCATTTACTATATAACATAATATCTATGGACCTTTATAAACACACAAATAAATTCCTGTATGTATATAAAATATATCTTTTCTCCTTTCAGTATTTACATGTACTATGAGTATATGTATTTATTTATACACACAGAGAGATATACTAGCGAAGCTCTCATCAGTTTTTATATGGTTTGATGTGATGACTCCAGATTAGATTGAGTTTTAGGTTTCAGGATTTCATCTCTATTTTCTCTTTGTATATTCCATATGGGGCTATATAATCATTCACCACACAGGTTTCACTTTATATAAATATATTTATAAATTACTGGGATATAAAATATATTTGAGTAGAGCAGCAAAGAGAGCATAACGGAAGAAAGTAAGAGAAAGACTATTTATATCCAAAGTACATTTCTCTAGTAAAAGGAAATCCAAGTGGAGCAAACAAGGGCAAACCACAAACAAAGTTACCCGATACGGAAACAATGCTGGAGGTTTTCTATTTATAAATAGAATAGACACAGGCAACGAAAATATTTAGGGATTTATGATTATTATACCTACACCCGTATATAGAGTCAATGCATATAATTCTAGTAGTGCGGATGTTATGTGGTATAGGACACTCCCACACTATTAGCATGCATTATGTACCAATCTAGTTAGTAGGAGTGTAGTGTTATGTAATGTAATACAGGCCAAATGTAACTAATAGGAAAAATAAAATTCGAATTCAGTTTTGGTAGTTTATAGTGCTGTGATTTAGCGAAGCAGGTTGTGTGTTGGTGAGTTGAATGGAAGGAAGGAGAGAGTGAAGGGAAGTATTAAAGAGACAGAGCTGAAAGGATCCGCTTCGACATTAATGAGTGGAAATTAAGCCGACGTCAAGAGAATTGATGTTTTTCTCTCAGAAATGAAATGAATAGAACCGGCTTTACTTCCCATACAACAGTTTTCACATTTTCTACAGACCCAAACTCACTTATAGCCAGTAAAGCTAAAGCTGTTGTGCAACTGAGTCTCGTTCAGCCTGTATCACAGAATCAGAGAACGTCATGCGATCATTATTACCAGACAAGTTGGCTATACAGGCTATACTATAGCTGTGTGTAATATGACTATAGCAATTTAAGTAGTGTAGTTAAAGATATGCGATACCACTCACATTTCACTTTGAGTAAAAATCATCACTTCTTCGACGCAAAAAGTGAAAACTTCAGGAGAGATGCTTATGATCATCACTAAATAGAAATACCTTTCCTAATGATGTCCAAAAGTCTTTATTGCTCCGGTATCATCCAGTTTGTTCCGGAATTTAAACTGAACTAGATAATTTTTAATACTTGGGAGTTGGTACATTGGAAATAAATAGTAGAATCATTCTTAGGCTGTTCATTTCGTGAAAATACACACATTTTAGTGTAAAATTTTATTTTGCCATAACAAATTATTGGTTGATGCATTTAATTTTTTTCCAAATTGAGAGATGAGTTTTAGAATCAGGAGTTTTTACAGAAACCTAAATTACCAGCTTAACTTTACCAATAAACATGCTATGGAAAACATTGGGTTAAGGTTAGGAAATCTGTTTAAATATCTTTTGGAAATATTGTAGTACTTTCTTGTTATTTTCAATTCGTCACCAGAGTCATTTACAAGGAAAATGCTCGTTAGTGAGAATTTCTTGGAATGCATACTTGTTTGCAAAAACATGAATATTTTTTGTCAAAAAATGTGCACAATATCTTCATACCACCGTTTCTACCTGTGTAACCTCCTCCGGATCCTCCAAGAAAGAAATATAAACGTAAAATGGAAGTGGTTGAAGTAGAAGAATAACGTGACATTTTATTTCTAAGTAAGTTGTTTAAATAACATCGCATTGCGTCTTACGGGAAGTTTTTCCTAGAAGTGAACCTAGAAGTGCACTAAAGATTTTTTCTGTACATCTTGTTACTACATTTTTCTCAACTCTGCTTACGTAGGTATGTGCTCTTAAAGTATAAACGAGTCTAGAAGGAATGGAATGTTCGATCTAATGATCATCATCATCATCTTTGGTTTATATCTGTTGAGAGTCTCTTGTAACACAAATTCTTCTTCTTAGGTACTACAGTACATTCAGAACACTACCATCAGGAATTTCCAAGAATCCTCAACAAGGACGATGGTCTTGGAATTTCTCCTGGAAAAAGAATTGCAATGTTCCCAGTACGCAGTACAAAAACTACCTACTTTAACGTAATTCTTCAAATGTAGCCAAGTACTAGCAGTATAGACTGTGAAGAAAACCGAAAAATTCGGTTCTCGGCTTATTCTTTTCAGTATGAGTCTACAGTTTTACTTTTTCCACACCTTTTTCCCTATATCTACTTCCCTGTATATTATAGAAACCAAGTGAAGTGGAGTTAAAGCACCTTGAATCTCGTTTTACTCTAACTACGACAACAAAAAATTGTGACCTTTGTTGAACCGCAGCGGAGCTAGTAATCGTTCTGTTGAGCTTTTGGAACTATTATTACTGTATATTTCAAATATATAAGAATTTCCCAAGTTTTTACACAGTTCAGAAGTACTCTCCTAAAAATAGCCAAGTCAAGTTGAACAGATAAGGCAAAAGTATCTGTACTGCTTTTGGAGAAGGACTCTTTCCTTTTGCTAGTCGCACTTTGTCAGATAAAGTCTTTCGTTTTGTGTTGGTTCTTATGTTGGTACAGGACGATGTATTCGTTCGCATGGATTCCCTCCCGTATAATATATCGTTAGCAGCGGTGTTTGTGCCGAGACAGAGAGGAGTTTGCAGTGCAACATTGAGCAACATGATTGATTCGACTTCTACACTCTATCACCTCTCGTTTTGGCAATTTTCTCTTGAGCTGTCAGCCCTTGTACAAATTTTGATTGATTGGCCAACCGGAGCAACACACACTCCATCCTTAAAGCCTCCTCTCTCCGTAAGTGAGATATAAAAACGTATTTCCTGTGTAAAGAAACGCCTTTGGCAACGACTCTCCTCTGAAGATATACGAGCGACGCGGAAACATAATCCTTTGCGAGTAGTATCAACCAAAATCGTAATGGAGCTGTGTGTATTTAGTTTAGCCGTTCGGCTATTGATGTATGTTCCTGTCCCAAAGACTTCTCTCACCACTCACTCCACTCACTCGTCCTATAAAAGTCTTCCATTTACAAACATTCAACTTTCCTTAATGCCAAGCAGAATACAACCCAGGAACCATACAGGCCCTAACACACCTATTCATGTCTTCCTCCACTAATAGTCCCGTCAGTTATACACAGCGGGGCTCAAATTGCATACTAAGTGCATATAAACTTGCATAAAATCACGTCTGCACTGTCGATCTTTGCTTTAGAAATTCGTTTGTGAATAAAAAATTGCAAGTTGTAGATAACTATTGCTTTGAATTATTTCTGTGATTTACCAATTCATTTAATTTGTGTGTGAATCTCTGTAATTAACAACTATTTTGAAGTTGATAAAGAATTTCTAGTAATAAAGAATTTTTGTATTTAATTCTTTAAACTTCAGGTTAGAATCCAATATGAGTTTTATTGTATTCCCAGATTCCCACATAAAAAAAGGGGCAGTTCATTGATAATGTCATTCATATTTAGTACATGCACTAGCACTAGTATGCATTTCATTTAACCTGTAAGTTAAGTTTGTATTTGGGAATTATAAAAATGTGTGTTAAAATACAAACCGTATTCTCTACCAGGACGTTTCTTAATGTACAAAAAGTACATAATGCATGGATGTACCTGTATCACATTTTAGTAAATGAGGAACTGTGAGTAAAAAGCAAGTCAGTCAATAGAGAAAGTTTTGGTTTTGGAGATAAAGCGTAAAGGAGGTATTTATTAGCATGTCATTAGTGTTTAATATAGGAAAGACGGAAATGGAGATTCCAGAAGAAGTAAACAGTTGTGCTCTGGCTAGGTATGTTGTTGAACGTGAGTCTTTTGTCAATGATTACTGAAGAAAGTATGTTTCAAAGGGAATGAAATGAATGCACACACACACAACAAGAAGAAGAAAGTCTTAGAAATATTAGCGAACAGGCAAGATGCACTAAAATAATGATAAATTAATGAGAAAAGTTAAGAAGAGTTGAAAGAGACATTTATAAAGCTGTTCCTCACTTTCCTTTTGCCACCACCAACTTTCCTCTTTCTTCTATTCTCTTCTTCTTCCTAATCATTTTCTCCATGTAGTTCCTACTTTCCCATTCTACACTTAAAAACATGCCGGCCGGTCTACAAAGTACCAAAAGAAGGTGTATTACCACCCAACAACTGTACATTTGCCTTATACTACTTATACATAGTACGTATACATATTATTTCGTGTTACATATATACTAGCAAATGTTAAATATAAATTATTGTAAAACATAAAGTTTATTACGCCCATAGCAAGTAATAGGAAGGTGAACTATAATGTTTTACAAGTTATACATAAACAAGCGAGCTTTTCTGTGGAAATCCTAAAGGGCAATGTAGAAGAGTTATGCTTGTGGGTGTACAAACTACAGACATAGTATAAATGTTATATAAGTTAAGTAACATAAGGTTGAGCTCATTCTAGACATAATATTATAGTTTATTAGCTGCAATGATATTATTATTATGTTAAGATGAAAGGATATGACATTATTATTATGTAATGTAATGCTAAAGCCTGCTTGCATTACAATGCATTATAAAACAATGTATTTATTAAGTAGAGTAGATGTATAGGTATGGTATAGCGCATGTAAAAATGATATAACAGTTTAGTTTTTGTTAAAGCATGGTTTTATAAACATGTTGTTAAGAATTGTATGTGTATGTATATATAAGGACGGAGTATATAGGAATGCAGATGTTATGAAGGAGATGTATAGTAGAAGAATAAAGGTTGTGGAAGTGGATGATAATATGAAGTTGGGAGAGATAGGAGTTGTGAAATGAGGCATGGCTCTGTTGTTGTCTGCTTCACACGGCTAAAGCACATGTTTACGCTCACAATGCAAAATATGAGCTCTTTTGTCTAAGTTTTCTCCATTCATTTTCCATGTTGCCTTCTTGTTTTCCACGCAACTAACTAACTTACCCAAACTTGTTTTCTTCTCTTCCTCTATACACTACAGCTTGTCATTAGGGCTCCATACTATAACCAGATTACATAAAACACAGTCAACAATGCATACAGTCTCATGTGTATTTCTTCTTATACGATACAGGATGTTTACTATCTGATTATCTGTACTACGATGAATAAACGGCGATTTTGCATACATTCTTACATAACATACCGGAGAACGGACTTACTTACTTTTTAATGCAATACTGTGATGTGAAACAAGATATTAAAACATTTATTTTATTTTGTTGAAGTCAAATCTTTCTTGCTTAAAATTCAAGCATAACAGTTATTAACTTCTTACATTGAATCTCAGGTAGATGATAGCCATATTTATCATAAAAAAGTTGTAAAACAAATTAATATGTACTACATAATAGAGGTGGCAACGAGCCGAGTTCGAGCAGCAAACTTTCGAGCAAGTTCGAGCCAAGCCGAGTTCGAGCCGGAAACTTTCGCGCCGAGTTCGAGCCGAGCCGGAAGAACCCGTAGGTAAATGGTAAAATGTATCATTTTTCAGCTAAATATTGGAAAATTTCGAGATTTTTTCGAGTTCGAGCCGAGTTTGAGCTGATTTTTTGTTAACAGAACGAGTTCGAGCCGCAAATTTTCGAGCCGAGTCGGAAAAATCCGGCTCGTTGTCACCTCTAGTACATAATGCATATCTAATTTTACATTTAGAAAACATATACTACGTAAGCTATAGGAACTTTTATTCTCTAATAATATTATATAAAGCACGATATTTAATTCCCTGCTGTTAAAAGTTGAAACATTATAATATGTTCATTAGTTTTAACACATTCAGTTCTTTCTTCTTATCTTTATGTAGATACTCTATAGTTGTTTATGTCAATGTGTTAAAAAGTAATAAAATTTTCTTTACTTTTATTACTTTTATTACTTTTATTACTTTTATCTCAATACTAATGAATTGTAAAAAATGATCTTCCATAAAGTGATTCACACAATCCTTTCTGGCGCGACATTCACTTAAACGAATAACTAACCATAAACTGTTTAAATAACAAATCCTTGATTATGAAATTAATTTTTTTGTTCTTTTACTTACCTATTGCACACAGTATACATTTAAATTCATTTGAGACTTGAGATATCTGTAGGAAGATATATCTAGGATAATGACCATGGTATTTACATTCATACACGAGATTATGATGCTGCTAATGCTTAAAAGATCGAGTGTATTGGGTTGAGTGTATATATTTGGAATGTGAGGGAGCATATGAGAGAAAGATTGGAATATTTCATTTATGTGGTGACTAATGATGCGTGCATATCATAAATAATCAGGAGGGAAAGCAAAAGCAAGTCCGTGTCATTTCAAGAGGCAGACCAACTAACAAAAGCAGCAACAGAACATGCGAAACAGTCCTTGCTCTTAGAATGTGCATGCATAATCGTCTCTCTCGCACAGTTGCAATACTTTAGCAGTAGGAGTAGGCCTGCCGTGGAAATGAATAAAGGGAGGCTATTAGTCACAAAGCAAGACGCTTGAAAGGACTAACGTTACTTGTAAAGTGTACTGTACCAAAACTACTTGCAATCATCCAAACTGCATGGCAAGAGTCAGCAGAGAGATGCAAGATGCAAATGAATCAAAAACAGTCACATCACACAACACACGACAAACAACACGGAAAAGGGGAAAAGACCTCGCAGATTTCTCACTTCTACAAAGTTCAACCCAACATTGCATGTATACGACTTAAAGTCGGAAGGCTTCATGAAGATTCAAAAGAGACTGTAAGGTCACTAACTACCATTGCGATTTTTTAGAAACTTCTTGACTTTTCAGTCATAGTTTAACTTGACTGAATTTAAATTCTTTGTAAAAATTAAACAATGCATTGAGGAACATGAATCTTTGTAAAGTAAGTAATTGTAAGTTCACAATGGTGCGCATAAACAATTTCCGTTAAAATGCGTGATAAAATAATTTTTTTTAAAGTTAGTTTAAAAGTTTAAAAGATAAGGCAAAGCAAACTAATGTTACATTTTTGTAGAAAAAGCTTTGTGACATAGGTTGAATATCAGAAAATAACTATTAATATTTAATTTACACATAGTATGCAGATTAAATAATCTGACTGAACTCCAGGGAAGTAAGTTATAAAAAACGGTTTTCTTGGTTTATGTTTTTTGACTAGAAGATCTATATGCACACGCATTTCTTTGTTAATAATTTAAGGGAAGATAAAAAGCAGGGAAATAATAAAATTAAAATGTGTAGTAATATGTTGGATTTTCATGTGGATGCCAAAGTAAAGGTGACACATCCTCTGAGTGAGTTTATTTGAGACGGAGTATACATAGTTTCCCCTCCATAGTGTATTCTTCTTATGCATGCAGTAAAGTACACTCCTTCTGTATAGACACAGAAAGAGAGAGAGAGTCACGTCAGGTGCGGGTGAAATGCCACACCAGATTCAAGCAGATTAGTTTTACTTTCATTTCCCTGTTGTAAGTCGTAGTGCGAAGTGTAATTTCCTTGTGTATGTAATATAAGTGAATGAAGTGAGAGAGGAAGTGACTGAGTGAATTTCTTGTTTAAGTCGAAGTGTAGTATAACTATACGAAACAGAATTCTGCCTACACAGTAACAGTCAAAGACTCACTCACAGAGTCTCACAGACAGAAATTCTCTCCCCCTGCTTGGAAAATGTACACAAATAGGACGAATGCAGAAATTCTGTTGCTTAGAGCTGATTTCTGTATATGAGAATTGTTATAGGGAGATTTCGTGTTGGGTTGTATTGCTCAGATCACATCACATCAGCTTATTTGACTCGACTTTCCGTTAGTTAGTTAGGTTTTAGTATTTCATTAAATAATGCCACACCGCACCATGCTATCGCTATTACTACCTTATGGTTACTTGGTTTTTGCTACAAAGTGTTTAGTGCTTAGTTTACTGTTGTAGTAAGTAGTAATGCTCCTACATGCTCTCTCTCTCTGTCTCTCTCTCTCCACAAATACTAAAGTCAACGTAAGCTCCGGCTGAAAAGAAGGGAACTGCTACTAAAACAGAATCGTGTCTTTTGCCTTGACTTTTCTCGTCTTCTTAAGTCGTCCTGTGCTAATTCTTTCTGTACAACCAACAGACGCATGAAACGCCTTTCCTCCTTCCTCTTTCCCTTTTTCTTCCTTTCTTAGCATTACTCAGGCTTTTCTCGTTAATTGAAACCTTCTGCTGTGCTTCTGCTGTGCTTCTGCTGCAGGAGTCTTTCTCTCGTGTAAACTCTCACAAAGATTCGAATTTCCTCTGTATCCTTTCTCTTGTCATGTCAGCTATTTCCCTGCATTTTGCTTATTTTTACCAACGGAAATGGTTAACAGAGTGAAATGGTGTGTTGGAGACCAAAAGACTCGGCTTATTACAACGTATAAAATAATGACTCTTGTGTGCACAATTCTCGTCCGTATAATGCAATTTCTCTCTTTTTCCAGCTCCAATTTATACTTCACGTTCGTTTTGTCTTGAAAAGTTAATGCGGAACTGCCGCAAGCGTTTATGTCTTCAATACTTCACCAAAGTCACATATATTGTTTCCTACTAATCTACACGAACCGAATCAAACCCAATAACTGACAAACAATCACACACGAACAATCATTCATCCAAAATCTCATTTCTTCTTACTTTCTTATACAGTCCTTCGATACACATACTATACGTCATCATTTTTGCAAACTTTTTCTTATTCTTTTAACGAGTAGATCTGTATAGATGCAGTTTATATGTTTGTATTACTATTTTCTGTATATAAGTAAGTATGTCTTGAATAATAATGGTATGGTATAATAATAATAACGTATATCATATACTCCCACTGCGACCCTGTAATAAAATAAGAGTCTCTTGAATTTAATGCACAATTATATACGAGTGTCACCGTCACCCTTCCCCCTGCTGTCTTGTATTAGTAAAATAAGATTTTCATGAAAAATTGCAGTTGCACTATTCTGAAGAATGAATGAGTCAATATAAGAATAACACTGTGACTATCTTGAGTATCTTGAACACAAAAAGCCATAAAGTGCAAATACCCTTATATAGCCTGACGACTCTTGTGACCCTCATCTGATTCTTTCACATCGTATGCATTTACCCTTTCACACACACCCTCTGTGTGTAGTAATAGAAAAATTAGTGTGTAACTTCTGAAAAGAAAAATTCAATTTTACGATATATTTCCCTATACTCGTTCCGTGCATTCATTCGTATTGCACCAATTGGATTTTTCAATTGAAGTGTATAGTAGTAGCGGTAGCCGTAAATCAGATTGGATAAATTACATTTGAAGCAATCTCCACATTTTTGAATTACATCGTAAATTGCTAGAAACTTCTCTATATACGCCAATAATAATGTGTCTTCAGATTTCATAAGGTTTTCCCCAATATATTTATATTTTACCTGGTCAAATCACAGCATGGTCTTATTTGACTTCAAATGAGTCGTGTTGAATAAATGGTCGGGAAATATTAAAACTAAAATAATAAAACACACAATACTACATGCAAAGCGCAGTTGTATTTTCTAATATGAAAGTTAACAACCACAGCAGTTAATTTTGAGAAATTGCAGTAAAAAGTAGAAATGTTCGTTTGCTCGGAAGAATTTGGTGTTATCACATGCAGAAAGTATGTGTGCACTATGTACATACATAAAGTAGATTATTATATGCCTTAAGAAATTACAGTTGAGTGTATACATTGGGAGAAGAGTGCAGTTCATTTCTATTCGTGAAAGTAAGAAGAAGACGACGACGACGACGACGACGACGGTATGCTAACTGCTCGTTTAGAATGTAGCATGAGTTTTCAATGGAAAAAACGTGGGAGAGTGAAATCGTAAACTGTGGAGCTTAACTGGAATGGAATGGGAGAAAGCCATTGAATGGCATGGCATTGCAATTGCAAGGAAACGTACACATAACTTAAATCTGCTTGCCGACTACAGCCACGACTGCTATACAACGTCCATACACTTCCAGAGCACTAGTCCTTTGATTATGACTTGTAAGCCTCCATGCATAATGCACAATAAATTCTCAGCATCTTTCATATTATGAGAGCACATTGTCATTTTGAGGAAATTTCCTTCCTCCCGCACTCTCTCCGTCCCTTTCTTCACATTCACAAACTCTCACACAATTTTCTTCACATACCTCCGCTACATTATTATAACCAAATTTTACATCTGTCTCAAAAAAGGCAGCCTTTGCTATATATGCATCTATATATATTTAAAAAACATATAGATATAGCGTGTATATTTATATAAGAATTATAAAATAATATTATTATGAACTTACACACGTAAATTTGAGACACACTCAGAGAATGCAAGGCTTTATATAGCTTGGTATTTACATATAAGGTTTCTCTTTGCTTTAAGTAAAAGTTTTTAACTTTTGCCTGTGTGGACGATAGCGTTTTAAGCGTTACCACACAACTAACCACTCTCTCTGTGTGTTAAGAACTTATATACAGAATGAATATTGCTGAGACTTGTGACGACTGAAAAGTGACGACTATTTGTACTGTGTGTGACTCTTTTTAGAGTATTGGCGCAACGTAGAAGTGTACAGAGACTTTGCCCGATTTCTTTTTCCGTACTGTGAGATTTTTGCATATAAAGAGTCATGAGAAAGTTTCCCTGAGGAGAAAATATATAGACGCTGTATATAGCTTGTGCAGTGTAAAAGGCATAGACAGAGAGAGAGAGGAGGAAAAAGAAACAGAGAGATACTAATAGAAAAGTATGTGTAGGTATATTTATAAAAAGGAGGAAGGGATATAATGGGACATGGGAACCAGGCGTTTTTTAATGGTATCATATTTCCTAAGAAGGCAAATAATGTGACTTTTAGATGCATCGTTATTTCCTTTTGTTCTTCTTCGTGGGATGTCTCCTATACATTTCCCTTTTCCATGTGAGAATCTCCTTCTCTCTCTGCTGCTGTGGTGGCTGACTCGTCCCGCCTGTGTGAGACTTACTTCACTAAAGTGAATATTATTTATTTGTAGTACTTTTCTACAAAGTTTCCTATACTTATTGTACAGATCATATGAGCTCCTATAGTATGCACAAAAAACAACTCTTCCCACACGCTAGGCTTCTATAGAAGTCCCACCTAGTCAAGCTTTCACTCTTTATATAAATTCTTCGCAGAATGGAAACAGTTTCGTTGGTTTTTGATGAGACGTTTTCCTTCCCACCCCCTTATTATTTTCTTTAGCGTCTTATTTTTCCTTTTACCCACACAAAACTTTCTCACATGCTTATATTACTGACAATGAGTTTTCTTGGTATATTATAACATCATTTTATTGGGTATTCACTTACAAGTCACTTTGTGACTTGTCGTTCTTATTCAATTCACATCCCACCTGTGTATGATTCCAAGAAGAGAAATTGATCACAAAGTTTGAGAAGATTTAACAAGAAATACCAAGACGGACGAATTGTATATGGCAAAAATAAATACAGTTTGTAGTATTACAATTTGTGTAGCATGATGTCATCATGTGAGTTATGTTATGAATGTAATAATGATGAAGTTAATAATAAGGATAATAATAATGATAACTTGTGTAGTAATTTCAGATTCCGACGAAGGGTTGAATTGAACATTGAACAAATAAGTTTGTGAGTTGTAGAAAGTATTATTGAGATACGTATTATAAATCTCAAATTGGATTGCTTTAGTAAAGTCACAAAGTGAAATGATGATGTTAAGAACATGTTCCACGTTAATGATAATAAAAGCCTCTTTGCACTCCTGCTGAGAAAATTAGTGAAACGATCCCTGCATCACGATAACTTTTAACAAGACGTCTCCAATAAAACCTTTACACTCCAATTCTACATTTACTAATGTGTCTATTCAAAATGTAGAAATTATTGTCTTTCATACTCTCAAATGTATGAAATCACATTTTGTAAACATTGTCATTAATTTAATACCTTTTACACACATTCTGATCTTACTAATAATTCCCTGTACAAAAGTTGTAACAGATTTTGTGGTTGTAGTTGTAGTTTTATCTTCGAAAGCAGAATCTGCTTTGGTAGCAGATTCTGTTGTACTAATTACTATAATATCAGGTTAGATGTGCAAAGGGCTTTACAATCACTTGTCATTAAAATAATTTTTTTCAGTATATGCAGGCACTGTAAGTATAGTGTAAGCTAAAAATGTACATAATACAAATCTGAGACAATCATTACATAAAATAACATGATGTAACTTCCATCTTGTACCTGCATGAATCTTGAACTGTAATTTTCTCATTTGCTAAAACAATTGGTATGTTACATAACTAACTTTTGCATTTGCTAATAACTAGCCTGACTTTCCTAAGTAATAATAAGAATTGGAGATAATAATAGTTACCTTGTGGAAATAACAATATAATATTGGAGTGAATGTTGGGGAAAGTTTTGGAGAGTAGTTGCATAAAGCTGTTTTATGTAGGAAATGATGAAAACTGTCGATGTGACTGCACTTACATTTATCTACTTTACTTTTACGGCTGTTGTTACTGTTATGTTACGTTTCTTTGCCATATCATCTACAGATAGACGTAGCTGGGAGCATTTCTCTCTTTCTTCTGTGTTGTATCATGTATTTGTTGTATCTGTATCTGTTTCCATTCTTTGCAGCGTTTCGTCTTCATCTTGTGTGAAAGGAAGAAGGGGACTTGTGTTTGAGTATGTATTGGTGTTGTAGCATCTATCTCACAACAAAACGACTGAGAGAGCTGACTGACTGTGTGGAGCATTGTGAATCGTTGAGTTGAGCCTGAGCTGATCTGTGCATCTCTATATAAATGTGTGCGTATCCATTAAATTACATTATACGTATACTTACACACTAACATCACATCCCATCACATTAAATTACACAAGTAGCAGTCACAGTGTATTATAACATTGCATTAGTTGATTCACTTCCTTTTCTCCAACCAACTCTCCCACCAGACACACTCTCCAAAACTCCCGTCTCTTTTACACAGGCAAGATTCCAAAGCAAAACAAGACTTTTCTTCGTCTGCTTTCTTCACAGTGCGTTGTCCCTTTCCCAATTGTGTTCCAGACACACACACGTATAGAAACACACTACGTGTTTTCATCCAACCAACATTCTTTCCTCTTTAGACTGTATACATGCATCTCTGTGGAGGTTTATAATGCAATGGATAATACTTCTTCATGTTTTCTTTTATTGTGATATTTTAGTACTATATACGCAATTCTATTTGTATTTTTATTTAGGAAGAGTGGACCCCTTAACATTATAATACTGCATTTCCACCCACTCACAGTAACATACTTTCATCTTGTTCATCTTTGTTCCTATTATTAACAAAATGCATCATATGAGCTGCTCTGCTGCTGTAGTGGGTACATGTATCTGCTTTGGCCATGATGCAATATAGGTAAATAGACTAATAACACTTTTCAAGTAAATTCACAATAATGAAACTATTGAAATACTACTGCTACAAATATGCTGCATGTTATATAAATGAATTTGTAACTTAATTTGAGTATAAAAGGCATTGTAAACTAATTCCTTATAATTTGAAAATATCCATTAAGGAAAATCCAATTTTGTCATTGTTTTATTCAATTGTATTCATAATTTTGTCTGCACATAAGGCTTGTAAAGACGATTATGAGCATTTATCTACTTATAATTGTGTTAACAAACTTAGTATTTCACGAAACTTTATGAATGGAAGTCATACATTGCACACAATTTTCTAAATTTTTTTATAGGAAGCAGCTTCGTAAATAATGGAGTGAGTAAAATGAAGTCATGGTAAAATGGTAAATCTATATCTATAAGTAAGGTAATCTATGTTATGTATATCTAGTCTAACTAATTTGCATGTAGAGAAAGGAGCACTAAATTTTATAATGAGGTTCCAGGTACAGTTTTAATAAAAATTTCCCTATATAAAAATTCATTATATTATTATTAGTAATTCTAGATTTAAGATTTTTGTGTGTTCTTGTTCTTGCATTTACAAAGTGTAGCAGCGTATTTATTCTTGTAGTTGATTCACTCTCATTCACGCATATAGGAGCACATGTAGGGATATTATACGGATGTATGTTGGAGGATGTAAAGACTACAGTAGTAGGAAGACTACAGCTGAGGATGTAAAGAAGACAAGTTACTCCAGCGAGAGTTGATTCGATGGGACACTTTTATGGGAGAGCAAGTGAATAGAATCAACTACGAGAGAAAGAGAGGAGTGGAGAAAAGAAATAAATAATGCAAAAGCTTAGTTTTCTTTCTATTCTTGGTTATGTGTCTCTACTGGGCTCTTCTTTTCTCATCCAGTTCATTCACCACTCTAATACATCTTCATACATATCCTCCATTGCATTTACTCAGACTCCTATTACACACACAACAATAACATACTACACTGCATTTCTACACACAATATTCCTATTTATATATTTCATCCACATATAAAGTGCATCCCTAGTCACACACAGCTCCTAATGCTATACAGTCAAAAATTATAGAAGATCTGCCCTGCTTAAGAAACACAGAGGTCACAGAGCACACAAGACGAATACGCTACAAATACAAAGTACATACAATACTTTTTGCCCATAGATAGTAGATTCAACTCTACAAGAAAAAACAACAGCGAAAACACAAAGAAATACTCTTCCTACCCGTTTAGCTAAACCATTCCACAGCAATTCCTCTTCCACTACTTACTTATGTGCACTTCTCCTCCTGATCAGAAACGAAATGCGGGTATCAAACATTTTTTCTACTTCATCTTCTTTTTTCATCTCCAATGTGTATCTCATACATTGTAGTAGTACTGTACGTTTTTGTATCTGTACATAACATAAATATCTCCTACTCTTGTTAGTATTTACTCCACTCTCGCTTTCTATTCCTTCACGTTGATACTATTTACTTAAGCTCTCTCGTGTAGGTATTTATTTCAATGTATGTAGCTTCTATTTATGTAACACGCACAAAGAGCCCTATGGAAAACGACCCGCATGTCTATGCGTCCTATCCACAAGGAAATTGTGAAATGCTCCTGCTACGCAAAATGAAAATGTAACGAAATTTACAAATGCATCGTTTCTTTATAGATTGGGAAGAACATTCTGGACGTGAGTGGAGAAAAGTAGTGGAACGACTGTGGAAAGTGGGTAGTAAAACGATACAACAAGGGAAAGCTACGCCGTAGAGAGAAACGCACAAGTTTATTTACTTTATTTTTGTTGTGTACAAACGCAATGCATGCGGGAGAGGAAGCAGCAAAAGGAGCTCATCTCCAGGGTTTGTTTGATTGCTGCGTTTGTGTGTTGTGTTCTGCTGTATTTATGTATACCGAGGTAGAAATACCTTTAGGTACGTATGTTTGTTGTGTATTTGCATCTGCCCTGCCCCCGCATTCTTTTCAACGGTAGTATGTGTAGTGGTAGTACAGTTGTTGTGTGCACGCATTTGGAGTGAGTGTGAGTGGAGACGGGAGATGAAAAGAGAATTGAGACGAAATGTATGCAGACAGCAAGGGAATTGGAAGATAGGCTTTGTTCGTTTGGGTTACGAGTCCTGTGGGATGAGGTCACAAAACAAATATCGATGAATAATTGATAAACACCTAACCTTTACCTTCCTCATCTGCTTTTTCCCATAATGTGCACAGTGTGTAAGTATATTCCTATATATTTCTTGTATAAAACACAAAACACTTTTATGAGTTACAGCATCAATGCTATACAGTATGCAACACTTGTACATACACTGCCATATTATTATCAACAAGAATCGAGTTTGGAGTTAGTTAGTGAGAGAGACGGGACTTTTCCTCCTTGAGGCTTTTACCTTTCCTCGTTTATGTCTTTTATATGGGAATCTGCTTTGTATTGTGTGCATTTTCAACTCTGTCGACGCACTTTTACTTCCCCCTCGCTCTTTCTCCTTTGTAATGTGTACATTTATGCGTACCTGTGCTTGTGTGGTGCTGCTATTTGCATTGCATAAAGTGAAAGTTAACAAGGAAGGTAGGAGCTAAAGGTAAGCACACAAAACTTGCACAGGCAAAGTCAACTTTACTTGTTGTAACCCCACAACTGCTCTTAAAAACTTTAGCCTTCAGTCAGCCGGTCTACCCATAATACACTCTATTTTTGGATCGTCTCGTCTATTTTTGTATACCTACATAACATGTACATGCATCGAGGAGTAACCAAAGAGAAAATTGCAAGAGAAAAGTTAAGCTAAAGCTAAATAAGGTATACATCTACGTATGCACGTACAGATATATGACATTGAATAGAAGAATGTTAAAAAATTGATGAAAATTTGCAGAAAATATGTATATGTAGTATGTACATGTACATCATTATGTCAGTACGTGCGCTTTATTATTAGTATTGGGGATTATAGAGATGGTTGTGCAATCAGTTGCACATATATAAGAAGATTAACAGTCATAATAACAGTTAATAATATGAAAATAATGCGCATAGATCGAGAAGACTGAGGGAGACCTTAACAATTTAAAAGTGATTTGGTCACTTTTGATGTTTTAAATTACTAACTGTATTCAAGTACTAATTTAATTCATGTAGCTCTTTCTCTCTCTATAGCGGTACTTACAGCCTGTAAGTTACAGGGCACACCTTAGAGAACGTAGAATTTAGCATAATACATTCAGGTGTACGTCAAGTTTGATATTCAAAGATGGGAAATTGTGATCTGATAAAAATGGTAATAATATTATAATCAATTTGACATTAATTAATTGCCGAAGACGTTACGTTCCTTGAATGGTGTGAATTACATTGGACAAAATCTTTCTTTGGTGAAAGTGGGAAGAATTCTCCCATTCGTAATTCGTATGAACAGTAATTAAAAAAGCTTTCTTAGTTTCCGTGAAAACAAAGAAAGCCAAAGTCTTTTTCAGTATTTAATCGCGCAACCTATGCCCATGGTTGGGCATCGAGAATTTCATAGAATAAAAATGAAGGGAAAGCTTTCCTCTTTGCCTTAAAATTACAGTCTCATCTGAAATAAAACACGGCTCCTCCATTACTTTCTACTTTCTGACAACAATAAGACGGACAGAATTGCGAGAATGAACGAAATTATTTTGCAGTTTAAGGGTAAACCTTACCTTAGTTTTGTGGTTTCCATCACTTTTTTTGTGGGAGTAACAGCTGATTTGGTATAACTTGAAAAAGCAGCAGAGTCTTTGAAAAGTGACATATACAAATCCCCAGGTTGGGTTCTTATAGTTTTTGCCATATTTTTTAACTACAAATGCTGTAAACTTTAACAAATAAAATTACAAGACAAAGCCATAATCTTAGTTTTTTCCAGCTCATAGCTCATTATAATATAATCAGCATAATAATTATTGCATATAATTTCTGCATTTAGAGGAAACCACTGGAATGTTTCTGATAAGAATGCACACTGAATTGTTGAATTCAGAGCTTGAGGAAAATGAAACGGAGAATCTTTGGCCTCTTACTCTTGAGTTAGCGACTACTCAACTTTTAGAGTTTATGACAGATGAAGAGCAAACAGCTCTACTGGACTATATTCGTTGGATGAATGTCGATGGGAATGTATGGGATTGAAACATCTGAATGTAGTACCTATACTACACTACACCAATCAATTAAAACTGCAAACAGGTTTTCAAAAAATTGTTTAAATACCCGCAACCAAGAATGATTAATGATGGATGTAAAAATGTTATGATTTTGTAATAAAGTTACTTTGATCATTTACTGATGCAGATCTATTGCTTCTTCTGCCTCAGAAAAAACACAAATTCAACAACCGGGAGAGCCATCGATAAATAATAAAACGCATGCAACATCAATGGATAATTTAATATGTCATTGAAAGTCATTGAAAAACGATTCCCCACAACAAGAGTGTCTTAACACCTACATTTTCTAGCAAACAATAATGGAGGATA